>JBBPCZ010170750.1:0-16568 GCA_037974445.1 Brycinus macrolepidotus
GGTTCATTGGGGGAATCCCTGTGGTGTCAAAAAATCCTGGAAAAAAAAGATTGCTGGAAGATCATTGTTTTAATGATTAATAAAAAAAAAAAAATACTAGGCACTGGTGAAAATCCACCAGAAGTTAGGATTGAGTTGAAGATCTAGAAGCTGAGATTTTTGGTTCTGAATGTTCGAAAAGGATGATTTTATAGGAAAATAGTTTAAGAATGAGCCTCAGAACTGCATTATCCAGTGAGAACTCAGAAAACATGCCTCATGTGCAGAAATATTGTCATAGTGCAAAAGAAGTAGTCATATTTGGATATTCTAGTGATTCTAGATATTTGGAAATTTAGCTTTTCAGTGATATATGACATATGTATGATGTATATGTATGTGTATAACACACTTGGCACAATCATGTTGTGTAAATGGTTTAATGAACAAAAAATACATAAAATAATTACATGCATGCTAGCTTTGGTGCCATTGTTCACTATGGCAAAATATAAAGTGGATGCTAGCAAATGTTCAGTTCATTTGCTTGAGTAGCTTTTTGTGAGAATGAGGGTGCTTCAAGTTCTCCACTTCTGTTCTGTGGGAGTTCCAGAAATAAATACTGATGAAAGGACAGGGAGAATGACAGATAAAGAGGTTTTTATAAGGAGGGTGCTGCTCCCAGAAAAAAGACTCAAGACTTACTTGGAACCCTGTCAACCAAAGGCTTTCATTCATAAAAGATGAGATCCCTTATGGATTCAACAGGTTGTTGGGGTGGGAAAAGGTCACAGGACAAAAAATAGCCACGGTGCATCAGACACACAGCACAGTGTGAGCTTTCTCTACAATGTTGGATCTCACAACTACTGCATAAATAAGACTCTTAAGCATTGCACATTCTCTCACAGTTTCTCGAAGCTAAGCACACAGCTTCTTGCAGCAGTTTTATTGGGCCTAGAGCCACAGCTTTCTGTGATTGCGAATTTTTGAGTTTGCCTAGTTTAACTTATAACCATAATACCTCGGAATTCTGTAAAAACCATATTACATGGTCAATGGAGTGAAACTGGGGGTTCGGCCCTACTGCGAATTTGTTGTTTCCATCCAAAATGACAGTCCTGGCATCATCGCTGGTCACAAGCCAGTGGTTTAGCACAACATTATTAAGTCCTTTAACTGGATGGACAATCACAGCAGTAGCATAAGTCATAAACAGTGTTGGTGATATTTTTTTGCTATCGTTTATGTCACTGTGTGCATAAAAAGCAGTAGAAGTGAAAGCAAGCCCTGGAATGAGGTGACAACAGCCTTTAGTTAACAGTTCCACATTTTTTTATGTTATCTATATTAATTTGTTTGAAGATTTTATTATGAGTTTTTTGATACATTATTACAGATCATCCTACAGGCGCTAGATCCACTAAAATGGGTGCCAGATCCACTAATCTGGATCTGCCTGTTTCAACAGAAATGTTGCCCTGGTAAACCCATAGTACTCTGCTTACCCCCTGCCTTCCTTAATGGCTTTGACTTTGGCCCTCAGCATCTGCCTCCAGCGTAGCTGAGATACATGCATATTCATGTTCGACATGCTAAAATAAATCAGCACACAGAATTGAAGCTTTCTGTGTGCTAATGTGTTTTCCATCAGTATTTAAAAGAAGGACGGCACAACAGTTTTTGAGCATATGCATGTGCATATTCAAAACAAAATTCAGATCACCAAGAACTCATTACTGATTAGTTTCATTACAGCAACAATAATTGGCTTTGTTTGTGACACAAAATAAAAACCTGTGCCCTTGTTAGATCATGTTTTTCACAATCATAAAGGACGTGATACCATCATTTTTATGATATTAATAGTAAAGCTTTAAATGTCTTACAAGACCTTTTTCTTTAAAAACTGCTACACTTGGCTCCATCATTTCGTGAGGTCATTCTCCAACAATGCTGCAGACATCCATGGCTTCACTTTCTCTGGGTAGGTATAATAACCATCCCTCTAGCCCCATCACGCAGCACAGTGCTAACCAGCATGGCCATCTGTTCGCTGATGTAACAGAATTGGCATTAGTGTGCTCCTCCAAATGTGTTGAGGTGACTGGTTTCATGTGACTCTGAGGAACCGTGTTAGCCTTCACCCTCCCAGTGTTGGTAGCACTATGTGATTGGGAGAGCTCTAGGTAGTGGGTAGACATGGACAAAATTAAAATTGGGGAGAAAACTGGGTAAAACTGCTATGTCATGTTAACTACTGTGCTTTAAAATGAGCACTTCACACTCCTCTACCAGGAATAAATGCATAGCCAACAGCAGTGTGAGGCTGTGCTATTTCAGGCATGATTTGTTACAGGATTGGATCTGATTCATTCTTTTTCTCTTTCCGAGGTTCCATGAAGCATTTCCGGCTCATATCAGTCCAATTTCAGTGCCGGTACCAGATATTGGAGCCATCTCTATTTACGCATTAAAACAATGTGTCAACAGCCATTAGAAATCATGTTTTCAAAGGTCAAAAATGGATTACTTGGTTAACAAGTTATGCCAGAAGATAATCTGATTAAGGTTAAATTTGTCTTTAAATTAAATAAATGAGAAGTGTCTTCATTTAATAAAATACAAGTTGCTCTGATGGCCAGGCATGATTATGACCCACAGTCCTGGTACATGATATGACAGCTGGTACTTAATGACTTGGCAGGTAAACCCCTCTTGGAAGCATTAGTGAGATTTGGGGAGTAGATTTCTGCTGGCCTCTGCCATTCACTCAGCTCCATGGCGTTTAGCAAGACATATGGCTGTCTTAGATTATTCAGCTTAAAGCTTTTGGCTTTCCCAGCTACTCATTCTGCATACAAACAGCTCTGCTCTACTGATCCAAACAGATCAGTAATTGAAGGAACCCACAAAAATACTTGTCATAATTTCTCATTTCTCAGGTTTCTCAACTTTTCCCTTTTATTTATCTATTTTATCTTTGCTGTCCAGTACGAACTACTGATGGCTTTCACTGACATGTTTCTTACAAGGGAAGTAGTCGTGCATTGGGCATAGGCCAGGCATAGATATTTAGCTGGGTGACTGCTGTTTATATTCCTGAAGTGTACATGTGTGGTGTCTCAGACTCAGTCTGGCCTAATATGCTATGACCGAGTGGTAAAGGGGTGAGCCTTTTTAATATCTTCCCTTGCTGCTGCCTGGAATAGGCTGACAGGTCCAATTACAGCTTGGAGCTCTGCCGCAGCTGCTCAGTGGACAAATACAACCTCCAAATATCCCTGAGGATAAGCCCTCTTCAGCAAAAACAGAGAGGTGGAGAAAGAAAAAAAACAGAAGGGGAAGAGAACAGCTCCTAAATCTGAACTATACAACTAGACCAAAAGCGATCATCTTTGTCATCCCACTTTGCTTTCTTTAAGTCCCTGGATCTTTCCATTTATCAAAGCTGGGTGATGAAGGGCCAGGAGGGGCAAAGGCAACATGATTCAGTTCAATTCAATTTCCTATATACAGGGAGAGTGAAAAGTCAGGAACAACCCACGTTTGTGTAAAATGTTAGATCTCATTGTTACTGTTATGAATTATACCAAAGAGTGTACCGATGGCATATGTATCCTAATGGTGTGCGTAACAATAAAGTTAGCTTAGGGTCATTCCCCATAATGAACAGACTATAAGTGTCATTCCTTAAGACTGAGATGAGGAAGACCCCTTTAAGAGGAGGCCCAAGAAAGGGAATCATCAAGTCAGCATCAGGTAGCGAATAACCAGTTATAGAAAGTGAATGAATGAACGAGGAAAGATCTGAGATAAGCCTTTTATCAACATTAATGATCAAGTGACAATGTCTAGTCTAGAACTGTGGTTCTCAGTCCTCCTGGAATAATGCTGCCTTACCCTTTTTTGCATTCATCCTGCTCCCAGCATACCTGATACAACAAATGAACCAATTAACAAGCCCTTCCCAATGTGAACTGGGTGTCTTAGAACAGGGACAACACTATCTGTACAAAAGATCTAGAATTTGTATATCATACTGTATTGTTCATTTGTATGCTTATACACTTTATATATATATATATATATATATATATATATATATATATATATAAATAGTATAAACCCATATGTACAAATAATATTTATATACATATATTAATATTTATCTTTATATTTATATTGCATATTCATATTGTAGATTGTATATTATATTGTTTAGTACATTGTTCATCATGTCTTTACATACCATTGTTGTTTTTTATGCTGTTGTGCTTGAGAGACACCATCGACAGGAATCAAATTCCTTGTATGTGCTCGCTCACATACTTGGCCAATAAACCCGATTCTGATTCTGATTCTGATAACATGCAGTGTAGTGGTACTCTAGGTTAAAACCACTAGTCTAAGGGGGGCACTGATTCTTAAAGCTTGTGTAGCCACCTACAAGAACGTTTAGACACCAAACTCACTGTGAGCAAGACAGAGGGAAGAGTTCACTGTTATTAGCAGGGGGCTAATTATTTCTGGTCTCATCTTTCTGAGTACATTCTTAGGTAGACTGTATAAACGAAGATGACTTTGAGGTGATCCATAAAGTGAAACCTATTTGCTGAACCTGTGTACCTGGGTAACGGAACAGTGTGCTTAGACAGTGTGCCAAAAAGAAACAAGCATTATTTTTTATATTTTTATGAGAACGGAGAAATATACTGATTAAGGTTTCTTAAGATAAGATAAGATAAGATAATCCTTTATTAGTCCCACAAGTGGGAAATTTGCTAATTCTTTCCATGTAGTTAAAAGTTTTATGTCATTTATGTTGCAGCTTTTGGACACCAGTATATTCATGGGACCATTGGTGCATCATGATCGAACATAGTACAAAAAATATTCTTAATACTCAAGCATTTCAAAAGAGATGCAGTTCAAAAGAGATGCAGTAATGATAAGAAACAATCTTCTGGCAAATATTGGCTGTATTATTGGACATAATCACTCATGACAGCTCGTGACAGCGAATGACATCTGCCGTTATATGTTTTTGGCACGGGTATGTCAATGTTATGAAGCAGATTTACTTGCTCAATGTCCAGAGTAAGAGCTACAGTAATGCTAGCTTGATTGTATTTATCAGATAATAAATCAGTAGCTAGGAATAGCAGTCAGGACTTTGTTGAGCACTCACACGGATTCCCTAGTGTCAGTTGTTGGCCAGAATGCCCAGTTAATGTTACATGTTACGATGTTACAATAAAACATCATTGTACAGAAACCGAAGTCAATAATATATTTGCCATTCATATAAATATATAATTAATTAATGTATTGTTTGCCCATTATTCTCCTAGTGAATCTTCAGGTGGTGGTAGTTGCTTGTATGGAGAGCAGGGACGTTCTCAGGTCTGGGCATCCAGGGCTACAACCGTGAATGTTTTATGAATAGTCCTAGACTTCGGAAAATAATGATTAAAATCAGCTAATAGCCCCAAATGTCATCATCGTAATCTGTAATCCCGAACTTGTGACTACACACAGCCAAGGTGAGCAAATTCCCACGAGACAAACTGAAACTACAGCCTCGTTGACAAACCAAATCCCTTTCTCTTCCACTCTGTTGAGAAACATTAAGCTTAGCTCCCTCGACAAACCACCCCACCACACCATCCTTAAATCAAAACTACAGTCGACAAAGTCACGGTTCAGAGTTTGCGCCCTCAGTCATTCGCGGACTTTTTCTTAGAACCTAACTAATAATTGTTCGCGGAAACCCCCGCAAAATTCGCGGAAACCGCAGATATCCTCCGGATTCATTTTTTTGCTTTTTTCCTGGCAATGTATAATTTTTCACGCATTTTAGTGTTAAATTATTAAGAAAAATCCTCTGCTTTGCTATGCAGTCATTATCTTCATCATACCTTCATCGTACTGCACAGCTAATTCATCATCATCAGCATCGTCTTCAATCAATGTCATTCATTATTGGTGAGTACCCATACATTTTACTGTATTTTTATTACTGTGAATTAAATTAAATTATTACTGTGTTTACCCTGCTTACACCAAAGAAAATGACAGCGCATACCAAAGAAAACGCGCTTGCATGAATTAAAGTACAGTATATATAGTGGTAACATAAGTATTTTACATTCTAGCACTGCAGGAGACAGCAGTTCAGTGTACACTGTACAGTACGTGTACGGGTTTACCTTTACATTTTTTTTAAGGGTAATGTATTAAGCTGAGTTTAAAATGAAATTAAAGTGTTTTGGGAGTATATTTGGGAGCATATTTTTTCACAGTTCACGGATGCTCTTGGAACGTAACCCCCGCGAATTTTGGGGGTCGACTGTATAGCCCCAGTGTTTCCAATGTTGGAGCTGGCAACATTCTGCCTGCAAGTAACAGGTTCCTACATGGCTTTTTCACAGAACACAGCTCAGTCTGCTTTCCATCTCCTCAAGATGAGAAGCCCAATAAACAGAACTGACTTCCTCTCACACTGTTTTTTCTCACATTGTTTCTCTGACAAACTGGGATGGAAATCCTCTCACCTCATCACAGCAGCTGGTGCATGCCCCAAGGAAGTGCACTTCCTTTCCGTTTTATAAAAGTCATTATAGCATATTTGCATATTATGATACTTAGTAAATATTATAGTTACAAATTCAACTACAGTTCCAAAGTACCGACACAGAGCAGGTGCACAGCTCCTCTTCTTTGCATCTCCAGCAATGGACCATGTCCTCATCAGAAAGTCCTCCTGATGCTTACATACTCCTCCCACCTCCCCTGCTTCTTCCTTGTCTGATCTTTTGTTGGTTTGAAAGCATAATCACAGAGAAGTCAGTCTGCGATTGCCAACACCTGCATGTAATTCTGCCATCATGACAAAGGGCTTAGGATGGAAAATTACCCGAGGCGTTCCAAATGCCAAGGCAAGTCGTTCATTCACCTGTGCAATAACAGAGATCCTATGGAGTCTTTTGCCAAGGCAAAGATGCTAATGCTCATGTAATTGGTGTATTTTCATAACTTAAATGTCAGCGATCAACTACATGCTGTTTTTTTGTCTCGGGGTTGTATAAGTACTTGCTTACATCCATACGATTTAAGCCACTAATCTTCCACAGACTTCCAAGCTATTCCTACTTTGCATCCAATAGGAAAAGAAATGGCGGACATCCTCAACTTTGGCTCAGCATCTACAAAAACTTTATTTGGGCCGACAAATTTAATGTCCCACTTGCCCTGTCCTTTTAAGGATCTCTGCACAGCTGGGCCTGGTACAGACATTTAAAGGCATTAGGGTCTTTTGAAGTATGTTCCTGTCTGTTCTAGCCATGATCAGTTTTATAATTCACTTTCCAGTGAAAATTAATGCATGTTGGTTTCACCTTGTTACTATCATCATTATCTGATAAAGTATTTTACTTACTCGTTCTATTCAGATGGGGTAACTTTAAATCTCTTGTTTTTTCTGTTATTTTAGTTCACAAATTGAATGTTGAGCCACAAAAAGTTATTATTATTATTATTATTATTATTAGTAGTAGTAGTAGTAGTAGTAGTAGTAGTAGTTGTACAATAATGTTCAGGTATGATAATGAGGATTTCTACGGCTATTTTACACAACCCTTCAATGATTTGTCTTTTTATTGTAGTTGTAGTTGATATTGTACAGCGCTACATTGAAATATAGAGTGACTGTTCCATTAGCTTACCGTACCTGTTAGGTAATGGTACACATCATTTCATTGCTGTAGATGGGATGTAGATGTAGGTTTCTCAAAAGTAATGCTGCTGTGTCTGAGCTATTGATAAGTGTGTTAGCCTCCCCATCTAACATAATGACAAAGCAGTCACTGATTAGTAGCATTGTTGGGGAGAGCATGGACATGTGTCTTGTACACTGTTAATTAGAACTATTGTCATATGCTTTAGTGTACACATGTCTAGACATAAAACTGAAAGAAAAAAGTTATGAGGTTATTTTTATGACAGTAATGATTTGCAGTGGCAACAGTGAAGTTTTCCTTTTCAAATCACCTCCTCAACACAAATACGCTTTCTGTGTTCAAACTTCAGCGAGAGGAATCTTATGAAAAAGCTCTCAAGGGCATTCCATTGGTGCTGATCAAGCCGCATTAAGAGCTGTTGAGGAAAGCAACGCCACAGATATCTGCAGAAGTGACAGAATGAGGCGCTGCAACTGCACTGCAAACAAACACAGCAGAAATCGGTGAACAAACAGGGCGGCTGACATTTCAATCAGGAACCGCTTGGCATAGATCCATTTTCTATAGGCAAGAGGAGCCAGGTAGAATGCCCGGCTAGAGCTCTACTCAATTACCTGCAAGAATAACCAGCTAATGACTGCATGTCGCATCCTGCCACTCTGTCCTGTGACTGAGCAGTCTCTGAGAATTAATGAGGTGGCCAAGCACCTGTGAGAGGCATTTAATTTTTTATGATGCTACAAGGAGTGAATCCATCTCTGTGACACATTACTGGGTCACAGCAGACAACCCCCTGCCCTTTTCCATTGTGAAGCTTTCAAAGGCCTCTCATACCTCCCCACTGTTAATTAAATTAAAGCAATCTGGGCTGAGGGCAGTGAAGCACATTTGTCCAAACTCGCTGCGGAGCTAAGTTTTCACACATCACACAGAAGCACCGGTTCAGTTCACATCGTGAAGTCAGCTATTGGACTGCATTGTTACATGTGACGCACATGCATTGCTTTTATTCAAGCAGATTTAGGAAAAAAAAAAAAGAACATACAGCATACATTGCCTGGAGTTCACCAGCCAAACAGATAAACAAAGAATAACGGCAGATAATTGTGCTGGTTCAGAGCATTTCAAACAACATAATTGTTACTAGAGATGGGTGAGTTTTGTTTCCATCTGCAGACCAATACGCAGACGGACCAAGGGGAACTTGAGCACCTACCCTTTTGCCCTCAGACTGTACAAGTGTCCTCTTAATCAGTTTGTATTATAATTGTGCCCTTCCCTTCCCTTGGGAGTAAAGAGAGTTCCACGAGCTTCACTGCTCTTGAGAACCCCCTCTGGTGCAGAACTGACCACCTCTGGAGTTTTCAATTTGGTAACTTTGATCCAACATCGCCACAGCACGGAACGTGTAGAATATATATTCTTGAAGACGAACATCTTGTTAAGAAAGCATCACTTTCGTACAACAACCAAATAAAATGTTGTCAACAAACGGACGCTCGTTTTTGCATTTGTGCAAGACTCTGTGGAGGCTTGCTAGTAAACGGTTAGGTCTAATGGGCAATGTTACCTCGTTGTATGCTGAAGATTTGGATTCAAATCCCGACTGAAGTAGTGGCACTACTGCACTGGCTGCCTTGCAATACTACACTCTTAAAAATAAAGGGCTCTTGGTGTGATGCCATAGAAGAAACATTTTTATTCCCTGAAGAATCAATGAATGGTTCTTAAAGGAAATACAATGAGAATGATAAATGAGAGTGTGAAGAACCTTTTTTTTAAAGCTTAAAGAACCTCCTTGTCATGTAAACATTGTTCTGAGGAAGCCAGTGTTGTGAGGTTAGCTTGTAAAATGGCTGTTTTATTGTGATATCAAAAACAGAATGTTTGAATGATCAAGTCAAATGGAACAATTGATTCAGAAAACATTTACATATTGCTTACATCTATTGTACTTCATGAATTGTGAATGAAACTGTGAGTGATTTATTTAATAAAGTGTGTGTGTTGCTACAATAAATGTTTTGTGGGGATTTGTGGTTAGCGCATATGATTTGGTCAGACTTTTACATTGTTAAAAATTGGGTGACATGGTGATCAACAGCCAACTACAACACCTGGAAGTTACATATATATTTTTTATTTAGATTTCTAACATTAAATATAATGTATCTAGCTCATTAAATCTATATAATTATTTCATGGTAGAAAGCATAGGGTTGTAAGACATCAGGTTTAGTTTCATTTCTTTTCAGTATGGAATGAACAAGTGGATTATTTCAGAGCAGCTGGGGACTGTTCCCACAGTTTGGGAAAAGTCATGGGACTTCTCCCTTTTGATACGGACCTCGAAACATTGTTTCAGAACAGAAGTATTACTAGGGTTTGGAACATTCTGAAATGTCCTTTGAATTTGTCATCACTGATGTTTTTTTTTTTCACCAGAGCCGAGCAAAGCTACATCTATGGTTGGATACAGAATGTTTTGATCAGAAACTGCTCAAGAAAGTGCAGTGTTCCTGTCCCGCATGCTCACTAAAACAACAATCCTAATTATTTGATCTTACTTCATGAACCACCTGCTTCCACAAACAGCTTCAGCATCTTTTATTTTTTCAGTTTACTACATCTGAAAAGTACTGTAATCTATTCTCTCTCTCTTGTATTGGCATGACGGAATTAACAGTGTAGGGCATGAGAACAGGGAAGATCATTTAGGACATATTCTTAAGTACTATATTCTTTTGCTATTTTTGAGGTATGTTAACTAAAACAGCATCATTCGTAAAAAAGGCATAGGTGAGAGGAATGCCCTTACATTTTTGAACATGAATACAATATTTACTCATAAAGATAATTAGACTAACTGTCTAATTATCTTTAAGGGAAGGGGAATATTATTCAGGGATATTTATTTAAGATCCAGTCAATAATATATTTTTCCAAAACAGCTGCAGCATGGCTCCATGACCTCCTGAGTCTGTCAATGCAGACACTGCTTTTAAATTAATGTATTTGACCACCATTCTCACTAAAACTCATCCGACCTTATATCCAGCTTTACTGCTGTGAAGGTACTGTTTCAAAACCTCTCTACTGCTGGCAGAGTTCCACAAAGCAAGCAAAAATTCTCCCATACGTGACTCTTGTTCACTTTTTCCATTTCCATTTTGGATTGATGAGGTAAGACAACATCACCTTGTTTCAACATAGCTTTAATTTGTCCCGGCATTTTTGTTGAACGTAGGATTCAGTACAGTGTGATGTATTCAGATTGGCTGTGATGGGTCTATTAATGTTTTGCACACATTTCACATATCCTGGATTGGACCATGGTCCTTAGATATTCAGGGGCCCTCCCATGGGGGAGAGGACAATACTTGGTCTAGATCAAAGACTCGTTTGACTGAATGATAGAAACTTGAGGAAACACCTGAATGCTCTGAACAAATTGCTGTTTTGTTTGGAAGAAACTGTCGTAAACTGTGGATGAACTGGACTGACATCAAGGTCTAAATGTATTGGCTTAAAAGTTACTAGGGAGCTGTCATCTTCACTTATATTAAAGAGTCTCTGGGGTATTGTTATACACTGTGCACATGCAGCACTGTCACGCATGCTGCCTTGTCAGTACCATGCATGCTTTTTATGACTTTGTACCAGATTAGTATAAGAAACATTTAATCAGATCTACTCTGATATTAGCATGAGCATGCAACTCCTGTTTATATCATTATAAAGCAAAGCTTCATGTAGAAACCACTGTATAAGCAACAACTGTTTACCTGTTTATAGCACTATTTCCATTAGCAATTCTTAAGTGACCTTTTTTCCCCATCCTAGTTTAATACTGCTATCTGGTTTAGCGTGGCAGCATGTCTATGGTAAATCTCAAATTCACTCTCTGTATAGAGATCATGTGTATAATATTTGGACTAAGCATAACAGCCTATCCAATTGGAGTAGGCTCATAGTATGGATGGTAAGAAAGGGACTTCTACTGTGTGCCTACACTCAATGGTAATTTAATCAGAAACCCTAACCATATATGTGCATTTACTGAATGTATTTTTATTATCAAATATAGTGCATCTGTTGCTTCACAATTTATCAGCTCCCTTCTACACCGTCCATCAGTGGAAATAAACCACTTTCCATTGATATTTTATGGTTATATGGTTGATGGGACTTTCTCTGAACAGCTTGCTAGAGGCTTGGTGGTGTAAATTGAGTTTTTGTATGAATATGAATTTGCGTGAGTATTGTCAACCCAGCAGCGACATGAAAAAGGTCTGAAAAATCAACAACACCCTTGTGCCCACTCATACCAAAAATGCAACACATACTACCACACTATCAGTGTCACTGCTGTATTGAGAATGATTAACCACTCTAGCCAACAGTGGCCTTATGGTGGTTCCTCCACTAATAGGTTATGCAGTGGAAGAGGAACAGAGCAGTTGCAATCAGTAAATACAAACCTACAAAGTGCACCCATGAGGTAGGGGTATGTGATAAAATTGGCAATAAGTGTATTCACAAGGTGAATGGAATTTTAAAAAATCTATTATTTAAAAGCCTTTCACAGTTAAGTGATATATATTTCAGTTATACCTGAATCTGGAGAGAGTAACTGATGGCTAACTACTTTAGAAAGCAGCAGGTAACACTAACTCCATGGATTGACTTGCTGGTTCCCTTTTCATATTTTTGACATTTACATGCTTTGGGAAGTCGTATGTTCCACCTTGTGGCACAGGTTGGATTTGTAGAGCACCAAAAGCGGACAGTTTGGTCTTCTATATAGTACTTCTTGAGGAAGAGCTGGATACAGCTCTCTTGCCACCAGTGAAATGTGTCTAAAGTAACATGCTGTACAGTGGGCTCTTTCAGTACCTTTTCATTTGTGTTAAATACTTTTGACATTTCCAGTGGCCGTGTGGCCCTTGGTAACTAAAGACAAGATAATAATCCACAAAAAGGCAGCACTGGTGGTAAACCTTGGTGGCACCTTTTAAGGCAACTGTTGCTATTGTGCTGTGGCCATTAAATGTACTTGCCTAGGCAAATTACCATTGCTGTGTGTCCTATGTGATCAATGGCAAGTGCTTATATAATTATACATATTAATCTTGGGCTGTTTAAACATACAGTATTGAGTACAAACCTTTACAAAACTATCATTTTTGGTGAGCCTATCCAAATGTTAATATTTTGCATTTGAACTATTTACCAGTCAGATAGTGACTCTATTAACGTATGCACAGTGCAATTGTAGTGTAGTTTCAGTGCATTTCTCCGTTCTTTATATTATTTTTATTTGATTTATGCACACATATACATATATTGACATTGACCTCATAGCAAGAGTTAATATCCATTTTGGCAGGTTTCCCCTACCATACAATTAGATGGGTACAATTGACATAATGGCCCCACACTCCTTAGTGTAACATGCCTTGTCCATTGTGGAAATTAGGTTGTTTGATGAATCATTCCTTTAATGTCACAGACCACAATAAGCAGATTGCAAAGTTTACTTATTTTGTGAGGTGAGAGCTGCCGTTCCCAATAGAATCAGATGATTTATGCAGCCCTGGGATGATTTTTTATGGTGTTATTTAGTAAGATTATTACATGAGCAGATGTCTGATACATGTTTTAAACTGTAAAATTTAGGCTGCTGGAACACCAGGAACATTTCTGTAACATCAAGAGTGAAGCTGAAATCTTTTCATGGGTACTCATTCTGTTGATGTAGTGTTTTCCAACCCTGGTCCCTACCCTACACACTTGTGTTTTAATGTACTAACACATGAACTATGACTAATTATAATAGATATATATATATAATAAGATTAATATGATATGTGATATATAATATTTCAAAAAGTGTGTTTAGAGCTATGCTCCCCAGTGCCGTTCCTGGAGACCACTTCGTACTGCACATTGTCAGTGTCCTTGTGATCTGACAATAGTATTTCCTATGCCCATACTTCTTTCCACATCCTTTCTATTTCTCAATACATCATCTGGATAACCAATTAATTTGCAAAGATAGGCATTATGTAGAGATGGATCAACATGAAAAGCTGAAAGTAAGGATTTTAAATGGGAAACAAAACTCATCAGGGCAATAGACCATATTCATCAAAGTTGTGCATGTTGCTTCAAATCTGAACATAACAAGAGTGCAAAAATATATTTTGCATTTTCCACTGCACATGCTATCTACTTAAAAACTTGCTGCAGGCTACATCTCTGTGATTCTGTGTTGACAGATATGAAATCCCTGTTTTTATCAGCTCTTATGAAAACAATAGTGCCACACTTCATTTTAATTTTCACAACTTCTTGATATTGTCTCAATTAACCTGAAACATGCTATACCAAACCATGTCCTAGATCTAGACCAAGTGTCACGTATAGGCAGGGGTGATTGAGGATGAGTATGGATGCGCTTGCAAAATGACATTATTGAAACCATGTGGGACAGAGCATGACAGAACATCAACAGAAAACACGTGTTAAATATAAACAAAGACAGGGCGTGGCAGGAGGAGCAGGAAATAAAACAGGGGGTGACACAACCCCCCATGTGATGTCACAGGAATGTGATGGGACTTTGGTCATGTGCTTCCACAGCAAGGTCTCAGCACCAATTGGCTTGACTTACACCTTTCAAGGAAGAAATACAATGCTGTTTTCTTCTGCTGTACCTATACACCTGAATTCACCCTTTTCTCATTGCATGCTTGGAATTGACTGAACAGATCTGATCAATAAGGCCTAATGTGTCCTAATGACTAAACACAGCTCTTGTAAACTTTCTCTCACTGCTGAATATTAACACTCTACTCTGAAATAAAGCTTCTTCTTCCTGTGCCAAACTGAAGATAAGGGGAGCCACATCAGTGTTTTCAATGTCCTGGTCACCTCGTATCCTTGAAGTACAAAAACATCCAAAGCGCTGAATTCCAAATTTAACTCCTTTGTGCCATGATAGTTTTACATTCACGTGGTACGCCCTGATGATGACTTTAATTTGTAAAACATTTCAACCTAGAATAGTACATTTCATAATGAAGGTATACAGTACTTAAGTGGGAGGCCAAATTTCTCCACAGCTTTTAGGAAAAATGCAAACAAAATTATTTGGGGCAACACCAAGGTACATTTTCTGCAGAGAAGAAAGAAAATCCAGGACTATATATGTTTCATTTGATGATGACCAAACAATCTCATTTAATGAACTTGGCTGAAAGCAACTGCATCAATTCTCAAAGCTCCCCTATAGATAGATAGATAGATAGATAGATAGATAGATAGATAGATAGGTAGATAGATAGATATATCCATCTATACCTCCAAAGATGACTAGAGAAGACTACTTGTAACAGTGTATGGAGAAGGACAGTTGAATGCCATCAAGGGAGGAGCCAAGACCCTTTAAAATCTCTCCGGCTAGAGAGGGGGAAATGGTCAGAGAGGTGACGGAGGGTGGAGAGCTGAGGATTGAGTTCAACCAGGTTTTGTCTGTGGCTTAGTTTGTGCTTTGGATCTTTTTTGCTTCACTATTGCCTAAATAAAAGCTCCGTATTGCACTCATTCTGACCTGCGTGTATTTTTCTGGATGAGTGTTTGCCAAGGTGCCCCAGGCCGGCGTCAGTAATATCGTCTTTGTCTAGCATTCTCATAATATAGGTACACCTGGGTAGGCTATTAATTTTCATTTACATTTTTGGCAAGTGCGCTAGCCACTTTAACTATATTATACAGGCAGGCAAAAAAAATGTTGTGAGGACATTTCTTCATCAGTAACCCATACACTCACTAAACATATCGGCAAAGCCGACTAACCTGTGGATACACACAGTTACCGGATTAAGCAAGATCAAGGAAAGCAGATATGAGAGAGGAAAGCAGATTCAGATCTTATTTATGATGATATTACCGACTGAAACAAATCCTAGAGTGGTACTCCTAATCTGAGATACTTTGTGAATATTGGCCATAGTCTCCCACGTGTAGGGCAGCGTTGTAACCTGGTACACTATATTAACCTATCCTTGCATCTGGTGTCATACAAGTGTGCTAAGTCAGACAAAAAGTGTCTCATAAAGGTCATGTAATTAAATGTTTAACAGAAATTAAGACAGAGAATAGACAGTATACAAGAAACATTTTATCCTGCTTCAGTTACCGTGTCACCTAATGTTTTCTGTCAATGCACATGAGGGACCTGGAACTGGAGACTGAAAAAGTCCTTCAAAAAGTGCACCCGATGTCCTTGCAACGCTCCTCTCATCATTTTGTATCCACAGAGAATGCATGTACTTCCTGATAGCTGTCGCAGAAGTATCTCACTCTTCATCAGGAAAAATACTACACAGAGCCCTGATGAACAAGTGGCATTCTACCATTCTTCTGTCAACCATGCGTAAACACACTCAAAGAATGCCAGCAATGCTAAGGATAGAAAGATTCATCTCTAAAAGATTTGTAAGGTGCTCAGATGAGATCCCATCTTCTTGATTGTGGTCGTCTTGGTCTTTGCGCAAGCTGAACAGTTACTGTGTATGTCTGCCGGTTTAGAATATTATATTCAAACAGTCTCTGTAGTTCTGTGACAGCCTCCAGTGTGTCTTCGGGGATGGTTACTAGATTGGAAATTGCATATAAAAGCCCAAATTCCTGGAAACAGATGTACTCCAGGAAGTCTTTGTCAAGGGGCATACATGAAACGGCTTGCTCCATGAATGACTGTCCAGTACAGATTGCAACGAGGAGTGCTAAGGGAATACAAAAAAAATACTTGTATGTTACATTTCATTAAAAATGTTTCAG
>JBBPCZ010170776.1:0-16566 GCA_037974445.1 Brycinus macrolepidotus
ACAGGAGCAGATGATTCCAGATGATCAGGTGGTGATCAGTATACTGGTGGTGCTGAATGCTGAGTGGTTGGAACTCTTTTATCTAGGCTCCTTGTATCTTTAGACACAGTTGTCGCAGTAAAACATTTGTTCCTGTTTCTTTCATAGTGTGTGTGTGTGTGTGTGTGTGTGTATATATATATATATATATATTATTTATTTATTTATTTATTTTTAATTTTTTTTTTTGGTGTATGTATAGTACCTCTCAGAAATACTAGAACAATAATAACATGAACCAAAGATTTACATGTCTTCATTAAGGCTCTTGCCAGCTTCTCTGTTGTAATGTCTTGCTGCCGTGGGTTAATGAACTAGGATAATGAGCTCGCTGCTCTCTCAAAAATAAAAATTACAGGTAGAATCCATTATATAGCCATTACAACATAATCACTGTAAAAGCGTATTACCGTACGGAGCCGTATCTCCGTAATTACGTTTGTAACGCGGCGTATTCTCACAGCTCTTGCTGTGAAACGGTCATATCGGCCCGCCTTTGAAAGCCCGAACACCGTCGCTAAGAGGAAACACCAGACTAGTCGCCGTGTTTGATCTTTGATCATGAAGATTATAAAAGGGAGGAACAAAGCTTTGAGCAATGTAGCTGTTTTCAGATAAGGGGTTGGTGTATATAGCACCCTATAAGGAGTGAGTGTGTGTGTGTGTGTGTGTGTGTGTGTGTGTGTGTGTGTGTTTATGTGTGTGTGTGTGTGTGTATGTTTGTGTGTTTGGGGTTCGAGTTTGTTTTCCAAATGTCAGACTCTGACCTTTGAGGTAATTCACTCTGCATTGGACGTTGATACACTACACGCTTTCCTATATTCCCCATATGTTTACTGAGCTTATGTGAACTCCATCAATTGCTCAATACAAACTCTTTGTTTTCTTTCTCCTCCACATTTTTCTCGTCCGCGTTCTGCTTTTCGTGTGTTCCGAGGCCGTGTTTAATCTTATTTTATCAAACGGTTATTCACTTTGATCTATTTTTGGTCTGTTGTGTATGTTTTTTCTTTTTAAATCAGTTGGAAAGTCGTGGTGGAGAGCAGAACGGCTAAGTAATCCTCACTTGCTGGAGGAGAGGCGTCAGGGTCCAGTGGGA
This sequence comes from Brycinus macrolepidotus, assembly GCA_037974445.1. Lineage (NCBI taxonomy): Eukaryota > Metazoa > Chordata > Actinopteri > Characiformes > Alestidae > Brycinus > Brycinus macrolepidotus. The sequence continues at coordinate 1,139 of JBBPCZ010170776.1, forward strand.
TGGACCTACAGTCGCTAATGAAGACATCCTTGATGAAACATTGCTTATTCTAGTCACTGATTTTGTTTATGTGTGTAGGTGTGTGTGTGTGTGTGTGTGCATCATATGTGACAGCGAGTGATGCGTGCTGCTGCAGATGTTGCTTCTAATTACAGGCAGATATTCAAATCAAGTGGAAGGCATGCACCGTAAATTTGTGGGCGTTTCTCCTTCCGTTCCTAAGCAGCCCATGCGGATGTCTCATCTGACACCAGCTGATCTACAGTCTGCCTTGCCGGTCTACTCATAAAAACACCTTATTGATAATAATTAAATAAAAATATGATACAATATGGTACTTTTGAGTAGGTGGCATGGTGCGTTGGGTGGTGCTGTTACCTCAGCAAGAAGGTCCTGGGCTTTATTCCTGGCTTAGGGCCCTTTTGGTGTCCATGTTCATGCAGGAGAACTGAAGATGCTAAATTGGCTGAAAAAGTGTGTTACTCTGCCTTTTGTCCTATTGGATGGATGGATGGATGAATGGATGGGTGTATGGATGGATAGATGGAACAATCCATTGATGGAGGGATGGATGGAACAATCCATAGATGGTTGAGCAGAACAATCCATAGATGGATGGATGAATGGATGTATGGATGGATTGACCCATGGATGGATAGACTGATGGATCCATGGATGGATGGAGAGATTGGTGGATGGATGGATGGATAGATGGGTTAATGGATGGATCCATAAATGGATGAATGGATGGATGGATGGAACAATCCATAGATGGATGGATGGGTGGAACAATCCAAGGATGGATGGATGGAACAATCCAAGGATGGATGGATGGATGAATGGATCCATGGATACGGAGAGAAGGGTGGATGGATGGATAGATGGATGGATGGATGGATGGATGGATAGATGGATGGATGGATGGATGAAACAGTCCATAGACAGATCCATGGATGGAAAGATGGATGGATGAATCCATGGATGGATAGCTGGATGGATCCATGGATGGATGGATGAATGGGTGGATGAATGGATGGATAGATCCATGGATTGATGGATGGATAGAACAATCCATAGATGGATGGAAAAAAAAAAACAAGACTAAAGTAAGTGATGTACTGTTAATGGTCATTGTTGCACTTAATAGCAAGTATCCATCTAATGTTTATTTGCTCCTCCCCCAAATGCATTCTTTCATTGCTACTGTTGCTGGTTGGGCAAGCTTTACAGAACACTTCCAATTATCCCATCCAACCTAATGAGAAATTATATCGTAATGTCTGTTTAAACATGTACATTAATTGTATGTTATTCATTTAAAATGTTTATTTAGTTTTTTTTTGGAGGAGGGGATAAACTTGTAGGCTAAGCAGAAAGCACCTTGGCTGCCGATGTTGCTGCTCATGTTCTGTAAAGCCGATCTGCGAAGAAAGAAGGTCTGTGGGCGGAGCATGGGCAAATCAATCCACATTTACATGGGAGATTAAAGGCTGGTAGATTCAGAGAGGCAGACTGAGTGAGGCAGGGGATTCGCGACTACATGAAATTTCACATTTTTTGACCTCTGACATTGAACGATGACTGGACTGGCGTCTGCCCTTTTGAACCTTCACCTGGACACTCAGGTGCTCAGCTCTTAAGCTTCGGCAGCTAAAGTAGCAATGCAGCATTAGTGAAGGACACCACCAAGGGGTTCACTACATGAGTACTGCAAAAAACCCTGCTGAAATAGAACTATTGTAAGCTTTGAGGAAATACAACGATTTAGTAATGAAGAACAGTAAAATAAGGCCTTGGGTGAGTGTGTAGGGGAGTCAGGCCAAATATACAACAGGTAGCTCACATCTCACCAACCACAACCAGGAAAAACACAAATATAAACAAAATTACAGTAGATAATTGTATACTCATAACAGACTAAGCTGTAGCTTTTATTTTTGCTATGTAATGTACTTCTAGTGTGCATACTCACTTTGAATTTCCACACATGATGTCTTTTGACTGGGAATATAACCATGAGCAAAAAAGTATGTATTCATATTCCTGAGCATAAACATGCATTAAATTTTTTTTTAAAACTGAAAAAAGCATTTTTTTAAAAAAATTTTTAAAACTGAAAAAAGCATTAAGACACATGGCACATACAGAAAATGGCATTAGTACTTTGTTGCGAAGCCGTTGTTGGCAGTTACAGCTGTGAGACACTGATGGCAAGAAGCTAGAACTTTCTGCAGTGTTCTGCTTCAGTTTTGGCCAGTTCCTCTTGGCAAACTGTCCTCAGTTCCCCGAGCAGCTTAGGCTGTTAGGGTGGTATAACCTGTTTACCTGTTGCGAGTTAGATGAAATAGCCAACATTGGGGGGAAAAGCATATGCAGTAATGAAAACCATGAGCTTTTATCCATATTTAAGGATAGAAAGTTTACCAAAAATGACCAACTCTTATGCATTTAAGTGCTACATTTTAAAGCCTTGTTTTAAAGCAGCAACAAATGCAAAAAAGTCACAAAGAACTAACCCGGAATCTGACCTGGAATATATGTTATGCCCATATTTAACCTGAGTCTGCTTGTAGTTCCCTTCCCTCTCAGCATAGATTCAGACAGGGTCTCACTGCGGAAAAGGTTAGCGAGCAACTTGCATGAACCTCTTTGTTCAAAAAAGCTGTTGTGATCTACAAAAGGAGCTGCATGGGGAATACTGTAAAAGCAGGAGTAACACCTGAGCAGAATGACAGGTTGTTGCATCAGTGTCCTGCTGGGAGTGTGTTTGTGTGTGCGCTTCAACTCCTCACCCTTGAGGGTCATTAATCTTCAGGCGTATTATTCAGTAACCGCTAATAATGTAACATTAAAGGTCTTATGATGTTGAGCTTATGTTCCTTTGTTAAAATGATGATTTAGCTTTTTATTTACACCACATACAGCTGACCAGCCAAGACAGGTTTGGTGTCTAAAGTTTGCTTCTTAACGCATGTAAGGGAACTTGCATAAACCTGGTTTTCGGCTGGAGAGTAATTTTAAATAAGCATGGCTAAGAAAAAATAGTTTCAAAGTTACGTTATTATATGTTTTGTCTATACAGTTTTATCACTGACCTGCTTCAAATGATTGTAGACTATGGAAATATTAGGTTATTCGTTTCCTAGTTGCTTCTCATATAGGCCTATATGTCAGGCAAATAAAGAGTGGTACTGTAAAATGTTCTGTATTGTTGTACATTTATCACAGTAAACGTTTTTAGATCTTTATCTAAAATGTAACTGAATTTAAAAACTCATCAAATAAAATATATATATTTTTTATTATAATTTAATTACTTTAAGGACCAAAGTTATCCAACAGGCAAATTACCCATGTGAAATTGTAATGGGTCCCCATAGTAATGCAAGCAACAAATTCCAAATTTAATTGATAATCAGATTTAGCTGACTGAATGGGTCCAGTCCTGTTGAACATAAAGCTCATTCATATTATGAGCGGAATTGTTTGTACAAGCACACCAGGCTGTGATGAAAAGAAAATCTAACAGAAATTATTTCTCTATAAACTGAGAACCCAAGGAACACTGGTGAATCTTTGTCAGGTGTGGCTGTTCTGCAAAAAAGTTCCCAAAAGCACTGAAGCAAATTATGTAGAACACCAAATGGTGGTGCTCCAAATGAGCAGTTACCTACCAATATGTCTGGAATAAGGCAGCTCTGCAGAGGAAAGTGGGCTCAGATTCCTCCACAACAAAGCAAAAGGCAAATCAAATTCAAAACAAATGTGGGAGAAATGTTGCACTTGCCGTTATTGCTGCTAAAGGTCATGTAACTAAAAGGTTGTGCTGCTGATGTTGTTAAAAGGGACAATTACATGTTGGACACGTTTGTTCCTTAAATAAGGCAAAGCATGTTTATATAGCACAATATCATACACAGAGGTCATTCAGTGTGCTTTCCAGAGATAAAATAAACGTAAAAACATAAAAGGTCTGCACTAAACATAAGCAATAATACCAATCGAGAATAAAAATATGATTTAAGATTAATTAAAAAGTTAGCAATACAAAAGAATACAAATAAAAGTGCATGCTTTTTTGTTCCAAACAAACCAAAGGAGCTAGCAAATAAGAATGTCTGACTGACTATACGGCCAAGTTTATTTATGAATCCTATTATCATACACAAAGGTCATTCAACTTACTTTACAGGAATAGAATGTAAATATTATGCATGAAAACAGTAGGAGGTAAAAATATTTAAATAAAGAAAAGAATAAAAGGGTATTGCAGTGATCCAGTCTGCTAGAGATCAAGTCACTTTTTCAAGTCACTTTTTGACATCAAACCCTTTAGATATATTTTTTGAAATAATAAAGTGCTGATTTGGTAAATAATTGAAACAATAATAACAAAAATGTGTTTTGAGTTTAATAAGGTTCACTTTGTTTAATATCATGTTTTTTTTGTTCGTTTTTGTTAAAGCCGTATAAAATAAGTCTAAATAAACAGTACAAACTAAGTGTATATCTTCTACATTTTAATGCACAACTGCAGTCTATTTGCTTCTTTTACTCTCGTACAAAAGTTATGGCTGCAACGTTCTCCTTGTTTCTTTCACTGTTTCTTGACTTTTATAATGTTCCCCTGTTTCCATGACTATGCTGTTGTTTACATTCTCCCTGTTCCATATGCTCTTGTTTTAGTTCATAACTCAGCCCATGTCTTGCCTCCTCCTTAGTGTTTTCACCTGTTTATTTGTAAGCCTGCCTTTCCGAGCTGCTCCCCAGGTATCCCTATCTTTCAGCCTGTGTTTGTCGGTTCTCTGAGTTTTTGCCTCTGTGTTTCTCTGCTTGGTTTTTGCTCTGTGTTTGTTCTGGATTCTGTGTTTCACCACAGTAGTTTTGCCTCTTTGTTCCCTGTATTTCTCTGCTTTTTTTGCTATCAGTTTGTTATGGACTCCTGTGTTTTATCTCTGTGTTTCTTTGTTTGGTTGTTTGCTCTCTGGTTCTGGATTTCTGTTTGCTTTACACCTGTTAGCCTTGTCTTGTACAGTTCTGCTTTGGTCCACCCTGTTTATCTCTGTTCATCCCTGGTTCTTGTTTAACTCTGTTCTGTTTTCTTCTGCTTAGTCTTGTTTTGTTCTGTGTTGTAGTCAAGACCACCTAAACCGAGACCAAGACATTGCAGAGACCGGAGGGTATCAAGACCAAGACACTGCCGAGACTTGAGGGTATCAGTAGTAGTAGTTGTAGTAGTAGCTGAAGTTTATTGTCATATGTACAAAGTACAGCGTACAGAGGACGATGAAATTCTTATCAAGAATATCAAGACCAAGATCAAGACTAAGACCAAGAATATCAAGACCAAGACCAAGAATATCAAGACCAAGACCAAGACCAAGACACACTAAGGCGAGACCAAGACCAAGGCTGGTCGAGACCAAGACCAAGACCAAAAATAGACTAGGGCTAGAATCGACATCACATTACTCAGATCAGCTGCAGAGGAAAAAAGGCATTGCTGTAAAGTGTCATTACTAGTTAAACCTTTCATGGTGCTCTCTCTCCAGATGCCTGGTGAATGTAGATGTTGTCCCAGCAGTCTCCGTCAAGGTGGTTCGACAAAATCGGCATACAGCAGAATGTTTCTTTTTCTGGGACGTTTTGCAAATATACTGTTTGTGCTCTGTAAAGCCAAAGTTAATTACTGCCGACTTCGCTGACATTTTCGGCGTTCTTACTTTGGAGCACACATAGAGAAAGCATTTTTAAGAATAATAAATGGACAGAAGAAAAAACACCCCGCGCTTCCCTTTTTCCGGATTTGATTTCTGCCGCTCCTCCTGACTCTTCTTTGGGGGTCTCTTCTTTAGTTTTTGTAGTGTGGACAGTCAGCTCCCCCACACATTTTAAATACATACAAAGACTCAGGTCAAAACATCTTTAGATGTTTCTGACAATTCAAAAAGTGAAATGTGACAGCATATAATCCAAACACCATATTTAACAACTGTTATATAAACAGATTCACTTAAACTGCAGCATTTTTACAGAACTGTTTAATGTAGTGTGGAAATTCTCAAATTACCTTAGTAGGCCTGTGTAGTTTTTGTAAAAGTAAGTTTATTCAGACGCTTAAGACATAATTTCATCCTTTTAGTCAAAATAATCCTCTCATTTCTCTCTACATGAACATGAGTATAAGATAAATGTGTGCTTTCTGCAGATGATGATCCTGTACTTTACACAAGCAGTATTAGGGCATATTTTTGTTTTGTTTTTTTGCCATGACTTGTATGCACTGGATCCACTGTATTTAAAAGCTCCTCTTTTACCCCACAGATCAGTTAGAACAGAAGTCATAGCAACAACAGACATCAAAGACGTGTTCTTATGTCTGTGTCTGTGCGGCTCTCTTTGAATGTGGGTTAAAATGATGCGGAACATCATGTTTGTGTACAGAGTCTGTACAGACTTTCCACGACATATCAGTGTGGCCACACTTGAGATGAGTTTATGGCCATAATTGAGGAAAAGTCAAGCTAAGTTTATGGCCCAAACGTGCTTTAATTTCTTTTCCCAGCTCATTTTGGGTTTTTAGGTTTTTTGGAGCCTCTTTTCTTCAGCACACCCCCTTAAAAGCCTTTTCACCATCTGACCTGAGGATCACACATGGATTCTCCATCTGTCAAGATGACAGTCACTTAACTCCCATAAAGACACATTAACACATTTTCCTTTTGTTGTGCAAATGTTTTACAAGTGCTTTGGTTTACCAGACACTAAAATATGTGTAAGAACCCCAGAAAATCTTTTTTTAGCCAAAGTCAATTTATATGCAATTAGCGATGTGATTTGGAAACTAGTCAAATTTATTTTTAGATTGCCCATTAATATACACTAAGGTGTTTTACAGGGATAGAATAAAAATAGTAGGAAGTAAAAAATTGAAATGAATGAAAGAAAACAAATCAAGATTAAAAGTGCGATGGAAGTGTAGATATTTCATTAAATTATAAATATTTCATTATAGTAGTACAGTCATGAGACTAGAATTGCACACAATGGCCATAGGTTTCTATGGTGTAACCTTTTAAAATGTATGAGTGTAAAATGTAGTATTACACTTCCATTACATTATTCACAAGAGCTCTTTCTAAAAAAAAACCTTAACAAAGAAGAAGTGTGAAATAATTGGCTTCAGAATGTGGATGTGTTTCATGTTTCTGTGAAATGATATTTCAGCCGCTCATCAAAAACGGGATGCTTCAAACTTTCAGAACTTCTGTGACTGACAATCACAGCTAACAAGCGAAACACGACTGTTTTTGGCTCTAGTTTTAGAGAATTAGCGTCAGCCAAATGACACCACAACCACACTACCTTTAAGAATAACCTGGAAAGTCTATATGGATTTCTGATGGGGTCCACATGCAGATCTTGTTTTCTTTATATTTTTTCTTTAGGTTTTCTCTATATTAAACCTAGTGATTGGCTCAAACAACCAAACCAACACACTGTTTACTTGAAACACCACCCTCAAACACATTGTGTTGATTGTTACAGTGATGGGAAGTGAGATTCAGATTAAAACAAACCACAGACTGTCAGTGATGGGAAGTGAGATTTAGATTAAAATAAACCACTGACTTCAATCAAACTATCTCCAGAGATTCCCCATTCACTGAATACCAAAACACCGTCATTACTAATCATAGGCAGATATTACACAACCACAGATACACACAGGAAATGAAGAACTAGCCTTAAGATTTTGAAACCAACATTTACTTCAGAATGGACAATATCATGCAATCATGCTGATTTTCTCCAATAGTCTCCTTTTACTGTTTTCACTAATTTATTTTGTATTTTTTTCAATCATGAGTTTCAGCTGCGAAGCCTTCGTCACTATAAAGTGTAATACAAATTACAACCACTTGATGTCGCACATTTCCATGGCTTCCTATTTCAGCAGCTGCTGTAGCGAAAGGTGTGTGTATGTGTGTCTGTGTGTGTCTTACAAAAAGAACTGCTTATACATGACTGATATGTAAATTGCAAATTTCTCTATATTTTATATTTGGAAATTTGGCTGTTACTGGGTTTCTCTTCTGCTTTCAGAGGTAAAACTGTCTTTATTCCCATTAAGAGACAATGACTATAACAATAATGACATATTTCCTATTTTTTTGTTCTGCTGCAGACCTAGAAGTCTTTGAAATAGAAGTCTTTGTCGTTATTATTTAAACGTGAAGGAGAACTTCCTTTTTGTTGTATCTGAGAATTATGGTGACAACAATAGGAGGAAAACAAATGTATAAAAGACTTGAGACATAATAAAAGAATAATAATTAAGAATAATAGGGGACAAATAAAACTAATAGATAAAGTAGATCTAAAAAACAGTAATAAAATAAAAAACTAGTAAAACAATAATAAATCAGGCCATGGCATAAAATACCCAGAGATAAAAGGAAAAAGGAAAAAATCAACTAAAACAACTCCAAACACAATAAAAGCAATCAGACGGTAAAAGTTTAAAGACCCCAGGAGAACTGAATGAGTCAAGCTTTAGCTTAACTTGTAGTTAACTTCCAGCTTTTTTAACAAGTTTAACTTACACTAAATTAAAACAATTAAAAGATAAGCAGTAATTACATTCAGTGACACCTTAACATGCTGCACATAATTAACTGATGAGAAAAAATCGAGCATAAAGGCTGCGGCAGCTATGTATAGGACAGGAGAATTTAGAAAAAAAACATAATTACTAGGAGAATAAAAGTAGACAGTGAAAGATGATTTACCAGCTCAGTAAAAGCTTGCGGTTCTAGAATGTATTAAAATCTCTTTAGCAGGTTTGGTAGAGTCGATTATACAGTAATACGGCAATATGCTTTCTGTCTAGATACCAAAACACATTTAAGAACAGCTGTTGAGTTGGGGCTTCTTTCAACCTTCTAGTCCCTTTATAAGCAATTAGCCTGCTGTAAAAGTTGGATTGGAGATGGAGTCCATGCAGCAGCACCAAAGAGCTTTGTAGTAAAACCCAGTAGAAGGACTCAGACATTACACCTGCAGCTCTACAGTATAAGTTCATTCCTGTTATACTGTTTAAACAGGGCTTTTATTTAGTGTTTAGTGTTCATCTAAAGGTTAAACATGAGCTGTAGGCCTTAGTTTGTGCAGCTTTGCTTAATGGGTAGTGATTAAGCAAATTAAGACCAGAAAATGTCTGTTCAGTGCCCTGTGTAGTCCAGGACTAGGCTTAATTCATGTCCTGGAATATAGCGGTTCTGTGGGGAATTTGTGCCCATTCATTCTGTAGAGCATTTATGAGAGCAGGAACTGATGTTGGACGAGAAGGCCTGGCTCACAATCTCTGTTCCAGTTCATACCAAAGGTGTTGGATGAGGTTGAGGTCAGGGCTCTGTTGGGGCCAGTCAAGTTCTTCCAACCATGTTTTTATGGAGCTTGCTTTGTGCACTGGGGCACAGTCCTGCTGGAATAGAAAAGGTTCTTATCCAAACTGTGTCCCCAAAGTTGGAAGCATGCCATTGTCCAAAATGTCTTGGTATGCTAAAGCATTAAGATTGTCCTGCACTGGAAGTATGGGGTCACCTGAATTCAATAATTAAGAACTGTGTCCCAATACTTTTGTCCATATAGTGTACCATAAAAATCTGGTCCAATTCTCTGCTGACCAGAGACTGGGCTTCTGTCCAGATTCCAGCACTGACAGCAGTTGGAGAAAATGGAATGAATGAGGAACAGGTGGAAAAAAGCTATTATTTAAGTGATAGTGTGGTAAACTGTGTGCAGTCAAATGAAACCAGTTTGGAAAAGTCTTTAGAGCTCCACCATGTTACCAAACCTGCATGTTTCTGTAGAGCTGAGACCATGTGTCTGAACCAAAAAAATTAAGATATTTTCACATCAGCCTGCAGTTATTCAAGCAATGTTTTACATGAAACAAAACATCCCTAAAACTGTGTTTCAGAAGAGATCTCAGAAATGAATGGTTAGATTGCTTGATTTCTCAGAAATGTGGACTAGCTGTCTCTTAAGTGCAGTACAGTTCATTTCAGTTTTATTTAAATAGCGCTTTTGACAACCAATGTTGCCACAAAACAGCTTTACAGAATCCAGGTCCAAGCCCCCAGTGAGCCAATGTGACAGAGGCAAGGAAAAACTCCCTAAAGCTGGAGGAAGAAACCTTGGGAGGAACTGACTGAAAAGGGGAGTCTATCCTCCTCTGGTCAACCTGGAGAGAAAGAGAAAGAGAGTCTCTGTTGGGAAAACTAACAATAGAAGGCCTTGGTGTACAGATTTAATCACTGCAGAACAGACTGGCCATCTATGGCTAACATAGTAGGTACACTTAGAGTCAGTAGAGGTATTTTTTGTTGGAGGAGTAGTTTGAGAGCTTCTAGTCCACAGAAACAGGAACAGCAATCTCCGGTGGAGCTTTTGAACAGCAGTTGTCCTTGGATGGGGGAAGAGCATGTGGGCAGTCTGAACCGGTTAAAGGGCAGTTGGGCAAGGGACCCCAGCAATTGCAGATCCGGGATGAGGTGGTGCCCCGGAGCCCTGATGGTGATCAGTTGGGCTAGACAGATGTTCAGCTGTGCCCCTCTGAGAAGATGTCAAAAACAGTTAGGGGAGACAGACAAGAGACAGAGTTAGTTCTGTTTAAGTTTACTGGGAAAAACTTATAACTGTGAAGAGTGTAAGCTGAGCAAGAGATAAGTTCACAGAGGTATTTGGGCATGAGGCCATTCAGGGCTTTATATGTCAGTAGTAGAATTTTATGATCAATACAAAACTTGATCTGGAGCTAATGAAGTCTTGACAGTTTCAGGCTAATGTGGTCAGATTTCCTGGTTCTTGTGAGGACTCTAGTTGCCACATTCTGGACTAATTGAAGCTTCTTTAGGTTCTTTTTGGAGCAGCCTGACAGTATGGCAATACAGTAATCGAGTCTGGAAATAAAGGCATGAATTTGCATTTTTCTGCATTATGTAGGGATAGTGCATTTCTTAGCTTAGCAATATTTTGCAGATGAAGAAACGCTATTTTAGTAACAATATGTATATGTGCATCAAAAGAAAGATCTGGATTGATGGTGACACTGAGATTTTTTACATTTGACATTGGAGAAGCTGAGGAACCAGCAAGTTCAAGCATTAGGCCCAACAGTTTGTTTCTGGCAGCTTTTGGACCTAGAAGAAGGATCTCTGTTTTTTCTGCATCGAGCAAGAGAAAGTTATGCGACATCCAGTCTTTTATATCTTTAACGCAGTCCTCAATCTTATTTAGTCTATGTTTATCATCTGAATTGGCAGAGATATAAAGCTGTGTGTCATCTGCATGGCGATGGACACTAATCCCATGTTTTCGAATAATCGAAAAATGGGGCAGCTGGTGGCCTAGTGGTTAGGGCATTTGCTCTGCAATCAGAAGGTTCTGGGTTGGATTCCAACTGCTAGTGTCATCACTGAGGTACCCTTGAGCAAGGTACCGTCCCCACACACTGCTCCCCGGGTGCCCCTCGTTGGCGGCAGCCCCCTGCCTCACTTGGTGAATGGGTTAAATGTAGAGAAAGAAGTTCACGCTGTGTGCTGTGCTGTGGTGTGTTCACGCGTGACTATAAGGGGCCACTTTTCTTTAATGGCAGCATGTACAATGTAAATAAAAGAGGTCCTAAGACAGAACCTTGCAGGACTCAATATTTTATAGCGATCGGTCAGGTATGATCTAAGCTAGGAAAAACCTGTTCCTGTGACTCCAACCAAGTTTTATGGTCTGTCTAATAGACTTGAGTGGTCAGTGGTGTCGAATGCTGTGCTAAGGTCAATGCTGGTCTTTGTCAGCAGAGAGTTAAAGGATTGTTTACTATCTTTACTAGGGCTATTTTGGTGCTGTGATGAGGCCGGAGCCCAGACTGGAATTTTTCATATATACAATTCTTACGCAGTAGCAAACGTAACTGCTGGGCCACAGCTTTCTCTAAAACCTTAGATAGAAATGGTAAATTGGAAATAGGTCAGTAATTTGAGAGCTCACATGGATCAAGATTTAGTTTCTTCAAGAGAGGCTTAATAACAGCTAGTTTAAAGGTTTTTGGGAAATAACCAGTACTAAGTGAGCAGTTTAATACTGATAAAAGAGGTCTGATTATTAGTGGTAAGACCTCTTTAAGCAGACTTGTAGGAATAGAATTGAGTGTACAGGTAGAAGATTTTGATGAGAGAATAATCATAGTAAATTCTGCTTGTTAAACTGGATTAAAAGATGCCAGCCTCTCTACTACAGCTAAATTTTGAACAGTATCTGCGTTGGCTGTATCAGGCAGCAGACGTGGTGGAGTTAAACCTTTAGTTTGAATTTCTTGCCTAATGAATTTTTTTGTTGAAAAAATCCCTAAAATCATAACTACTATAGTTTGCAGGTACCTAGTTTTGAAATTGTACTGAATAGAAACCTGGGATTATTTTTGCTAGATTTAATAGGTAGGCTGAGCATGCCACAGTAAGTGCTCGGCTGTAGTCTCTAAGGCTCTTCTTCCAGATGGAGTGGAAAGATTCTAGCTTGGTTAATCACCATTTACGCTCTAGTCTTTGAACATTTTGCTTTAAAGAGCATGTTTGATCATTATACCAAGGGGAAGTTTTTTCTGACTAACTCATTTACGTTTTAGAGTTGCGACGTAATCTAATGTGGATCGAAGAGAGTTCTCTAAGCATTCAGTTAGGTTATCTAAGTCTACTGGACCAGATGGAGTGCCAAACGGGGTTGATAAATCTGGGAGGTTTTCAGTAAAACTAAGGATGTTATTGTACAACTGATATAAAAGCGAGGGGATGTGCTTACATAATGATTAAGATGAAGCTCTTTTTACGTTTACGTTTACGGCATTTAGCAGACGCTCTTATCCAGAGCAACGTACATCAGTGCTTAAGTAATCCACATCTGTTCTTTTTAATGAGGTAGTGATCTTAGATTACTGTGGTCTGTGGAGGAATAGCTATGTTATTCACATTAACACCAAGGGTCAGGGTTAATTTAAGAGTGTGTTCTCAGTAGTGCATAGACCCTGTTACATTTTGAGTAAAGCCTACAGTATCTAGAACTGAAGTAAATGCAGATTTCAGTGGATTCGGTTCTTTTTCAAAGTGGATATTAAAATCTACAACAATTATTATATCGCTGCATACTGCTAAATTTGCTAGGAAACAACTAAATTCTTGTAAGAACTCTGTATATGGCCCCGGTGGCCTGTAGACAGTAATTAGAGAGAAAGAGGTATTACTTGTATCTAGATCAGTTATGTCAAGGAAAATTCTCAACTGCTCAACTGCTTAGTCTAAGATTACTCGTCATGTCTAATCCAGGTCCCTGTAAGACATAAGGCATCAAGATTCTGATCAGTGATTATTTCATTTACAGTAATGGAGCAAGCAATTTGATGTTAAGCAGTGCAGTCCTTAGCTTTAGATCTAAGGTGCTGAGTTTGCTAGTTGTTTGAGAAAGGTTGATTAAATTTTTAGAACATACTTTTTGAGTTTTGCTACTTTTCTGAATGGTTCAGGGGACAGACAGTCTCTACAGAGTGGGACCTAGGTGGCAAGTCAAGGCAGCTAGCAGACAGTCATTTTAGCCAGCCTACCTACTGCCTGGCCTGTCTACTGCCTGGTTTGTCAGCAGTTACTATCTGAGCTACACTGCTGGCTAGCTAACAGGATATGGGCTATGATGCAAGAAATGAGAGCAGCAACCTCCCACAATGGTGGATGCCATCCCAAGCCAAGAGACCAGGCTTGCCCTCAAGTATTGTCAATACAACCCACATTGTTTTCAGAGCACCATTTGGACATTCAGCAATTCAGCACCCAAAGCCTGCAGTAGGACCCTCGGGCCGCGTCTCATTGGGATGGGGCCAGAGCATATGGCAGACAACATAGTCTGGGCTAATTTACACACTTCTTCTATTTCTATTCTTAGAAACCTCTGACTGCTGCAGACAAATGTCATTAGCCCCTACATGAATCACTATCCTGTCATACCTATGGCTAGCTAACAGCTTCAAGTTCCCTGCAATGTCAAGTCAAGTAGGTTTTATTGTCATTTTAATGGACCATGGGGCAACAAAGGAACAGAACAGACCACCACAAGACCACAAGTGCAGACAGGACGAAAGAGAGTGCAAGAAAATACACAAGAGCGACAATACAATAGGACAAGACAACATTTAGTACAATCGACAATAGCTACAGTCTGGATGAATACAGTATTTTGAACTGTATTCTAGCAGTAGAGAGTTTGCAGAACAGAGGTAGACAGCAATAAATATGATTGCGCAAATATAGCAGCAGCAAGACAAAGAATGTGCAGTGTAATAAATAGAAGGGTATTTACAGAGGTAATTAGAGTCTGAGTTGTTCAGGGGAGGGTGTGTTGGTGGTGTGTGTGTGGGAGGGTACAGTTTATGTTTCAGTTCTGGTTGAAGAGTCAGTGGAGGCCCGTATGCTACAGAACCTTTTGCCAGACAGGAGGAGGGAAAAGAGAGTGTATGAGGGGTGAGTGGGTTCATCCACAATGCTGGTGGCTTTGCGGATGCAGCGTGTGATGTAATTGTCCGTAATAGAGGGGAGAGAGACCCCAATGATCTTCTCAGCTGTCCTTACAATCCTCTGTAGGGTCTTGCGAACCGAAACATTACAATTCCCATAGCAGGCTGTGATGCAGCTACAGATAATGCTCCCTATGGTCCCTCTGTAGAACATGGTGAGGATAGAGGGTGGAAGGTGTGCTCTCCTCAGTCTCTGCAGGAAGTAGAGACACTGCGGGGCTTTTTTGGTGATGGAGCTGGTGTTGAGGGTCGGCGTGAGGTTCTCTGTGATGTGAACACCGAGGAACTCTGTGCTCTGGACGATCTCCATCAAGGAGCCGCCAATTCTCAGCAGGGAGTGATCACTTTGCGCAAGTGTTGTAGTCAAGACCGCCTAAACCGAGACCAAGACATTGCCGAGACCGGAGGTTGTCAAGACCAAGACACTGCTGAGACTTGAGGGTACCAAGACCAAGACGAAGACCAAGACACACTAAGGCGAGACCAAGACCAAGGCTGGTCGTGACCAAGACCAAGACCAAGACCAAGACCGAAAACAGACTAGGGCTAGAATCGACATCACATTACTCAGATCAACTGTAGCGAAAAAAGGCATTGCTGTAAAGTGTCATAACATCTGGTGCCAGAAAACAATAAAACCGCCCTATTCTCGTTCTGGACAGCTTCAATTTTTATTTTGCATATTTTAAAGGAAAAAAAAAACAAAATGGTTCGTTTTCTAATATTTTGACTTCGGACTTTATATTAAAAAACAAATCACCTGTCATTTTTGTTTTTTTAATTATTGATTCCAAAACGAAAATTGAATGGC
>JBBPCZ010170795.1:0-16564 GCA_037974445.1 Brycinus macrolepidotus
CATGACGTCTGACACCTCGAGCACCAACACAAACCGGAGGAACTTCCATATAAGGAGCTGTTTTACTGTATGATGACGATTTACCATTTGTTGTGCTTCTGGCACGGATTCGTACCGCTCACGTTCAAATCTTTTTTAATCTTCTTTTATTGATTTTCTGTGCATTCTTTTATTTCTTTGATTATTTCATTCTTTTTCCTACTGTTTTTCCCTAATTTATTATTATTTTTGTGTTTATTCTATTCCTGTGAAGCACATTGAATGTCCTTTGTGTATGATGATGGGCTTCATAAATAAACTTGACTTGACTTGACTAAAAGGAACATTAAAACCAGTTTAATGGGTCCCCTGAAGACCAGTAGATCCGCCGTAGCCGTACGCAATGTGGAAGAGCAACCATCGCGGGCTGCCACCATCTCTCTTTACGATTAGTCTCCATTAAAAGTTGGGCCTCTGTGAGTCATTCCTTGTAGCTCTGTGCTTTTATAAAGAGATATGATCGTTACAATCAGCCAAGCTGCCATATTCACTTGTAATCTTTTCCACTTTGGAGGACTGGGCACAAAGGCTCTTTTGTTTGTTCCAGTTGGGTATTGTGCTCATTCTTCATCTGGCCCGGCTTTGTGTCTCTCCAGCTTTAATGAAAGACTAAAGACTTAATGACACTGAGCTCTCCCCTGGTGAGAAGAGTGGCTTAGAGCCCCCCCCGGATCCCCTGCTCTTGGCATATGTTTATAATTAGGTTATAATGGGGACGTTAAACTGAAAGGGCTCAGCGTTTATTTGCTGCAGCTGTTGCGATGCCTCGTGTTTCTGAAGGTCAAGGCTGAGGGTGCCTTCAGGTTCCTCAGCACCTTCTGGCACGTCAGGCTTCATCAGAGCGTCTCAGCCACTGGACGATGGGGTTCATCCCGTCTCATCACGTGAGTCCAGCAGACCTTTGTCTAGGTAATCCCTGCAGTACCTGCTCTTCTTCACCCTCTTCACCGCGCTTCCTCTCCTGCTCTCCATTAGAGATTCAAGGGGCTGAAATCACTGTTTGAGTATTCGTTGTGTTTAGGGCTGGTGCGAATAATTCAAATACTGCAGGATCCTTTTGCCATGTTGGTATCAGAGTTTACACATTTCATGAAGAAAGGCCTTTGAAAAAGGCATGTTACTATAGCTATCTATCTATCTGTCTGTCTGTCTATCTATCTATATATCTGTCTATCTATCTATCTATCTATCTATCTATCTATCTATCTGTCTATCTATCTATCTATCTATCTGTCTATCTGTCTATCTTCCTATCTGTCTGTCTATCTGTCAGTCTATCTGTCAGTCTATCTGTCTATCTGTCTGTCTATCTATCTGTCTTTCTGTCTATCTATCTATCTATCTGTCTATCTATCTGTCGGTCTATCTGTCTGTCTGTCTGTCTATCTATCTTTCTATCTATCTATCTATCTATCTATCTATCTATCTCTATCTATCTATCTGTCTGTCTGTCTGTCTGTCTGTCTGTCTGTCTATCTATCTTTCTATCTGTCTATCTATCTATCTATCTATCTATCTGTCTGTCTGTCTGTCTGTCTGTTTCTCCATCATCATCATATATTTGTGTGTGTAGATAGCATAGTGTATTTGTGCATTTGTACAGAGAATTTTTTAGACTGATTATTACGAACTTTTATTTTAACTTTATATTGTTCTCTGTGTCTGTGTGTCTCCGTGTGTCTGTTCAGTCGTAACATAAGAAAGTTCCTCCGGGATCATTGACGTTTTCTGATTCTGATTCTGATTAAATGGTAAAATGTATCAGCAACAGTGAAAATATGTTTAGAGTCGAGCGATATCTGTTTTATTTCATGCCTTCATACGGTCCTGATATTCCACCAGGGTAAAGGGGTGTAAGACAGTATTTGTGTATTAAAAAATAACAAAATAAAGGAGGTAAATGCTGGGCTCCTGTTGAAGTCATCGTATCTGCATGACAGTGTCTCGCCTGCAACGCTGTGTGCAGGGAAGCAAACTCATCAGGGGTGGAAAAAGTGACAAAGATGTGAACCCCCTAGAGGATCTCCAGGGGTTGCAAAGTTTTCTAAATGTCAACTTTAAAATGGGAATTTAGCATGAGGATACAGACAAAAACTCCATATAACTGAAGTAACCTTACTGCTACAAAAGTAACGAAAGAGAGGCATCAGTGTTACAAATAATACTAATAAACAGTCAAGAGAGAGCAGAGCGGAGTCTACAACCACGTTTAAGTACATCCACAATATAATAAAGCAACAACTGACTAATCAAAGAGAGAGAGAGAGTGAGACAGAGAGAGAGAGAGAGAGAGAGAGAGAGAAAGACAGAGATAGAAAGAGAGGGAAAGAGAGAGAGAGAAAGAAAGAGGGAGAGCAAGAGAGAGAGAAAGAGATAGTTAAGAAGATAGAAAGGGGAGAGAGAGAGAAAGAGAGGGGGAAAAAGAGAGACAGAGAGAGAGAAAGAGAGTGGGAGAGTAAGAGAGAGTGAGAAAGAAAAAGAGAGAGCGACAGAGAGAAAAAGGGAAGAGAAGGAGAATGGAAATGATAGAGAGAGAGATTTTTTTGAGTGCCCGCAGGCCTTAATTAGCCTGATAAGGTTGAATTGTTTTGATTTAGCAAACGCTAGCCATGGCGTTAGCATTATCTCTATAGAGTCAAACGTTTGTGAGCGTCCTCGCTATTCCAGACTCGTTTAAGGGTTCTAATGTTACTGTTTCACAACATAAATTGAGCTCCTCCTCAGACAAAGCGCCAGTTTAATGAATAGACTGGGCCCTGATAGGTTCTTTATACTAAAATAACATTGGCAAGGTTAATATGGTTATAACCACATCAAAATGAAGCCGTTTGCTTCAGGATTTGTTTTGGAACATAGGACTAATTCATGAAACAACAATTACACATTTAGATAGACCATTAGACATTCAGATAAAATGACATCTGTATCAGTCTCTGTATCAGAATCTCCAAATCCCCCGGAGTGCTGGAATACCTTGATACCGCCCAATGTTAATTAACAAAACGCCTTATGTAGAAGACAAGTCCTCTTCAGCTTCCAGTGATGTACCTGTTATCTCTATTAGCTCATTAGGCTCACCTGAGGAGACCTTTCTAATTAATCTGACAAAAATCCAGTCATTCTTCTTGGCTATTTTTGATTAGGCCCCCAAACATGCCCTATTACGCAAGACTTCTGTATATAGTGAGAACGGTGTGGCATATCAAATAATAACTGTTGAGCTCATATCACTGTCAAGTTGCAGGAAATGTAACACTGTTAAACTCACAATGTAAACAGTTGCATGAAGGTTTCACCATATAAAGCTATGCGGATGCTCCGATATCAGAATGAATCTCTAGATTGAACCTGATGCTATTAAAACAATATCACAATATTTTTTGAATAGATTAATCACGGTTTCAGATGCTATTTGATAATACGAAAGTCTGTGAGTGCCGCTACTCTATGCTAAAAATCTTACAAAACTGGCCTGGTTTGTTTTAATAGTTTTGTCGTTCTAATGAAACTGTACCAAAGGGAACAAAGTCTGGACAGCATAGTGGATAATAAGGCCACAAAAACGTATTGGCTGGTTTTGGGCAATATATTATGGATATAATGCTCATTTTCATATGTATTGCTAAAAAATATCAATAAAACAACAAAGTAATATCTCTCTCTCACTCACTCACTCATTTTCTGTAAGTGCTTAGTAATATCATTTTAGGTGAAATTTGACCTGTTCTCTGTTAGGGGTGAGCATTTCAACCATTTCTGTGATTTAGAAATCCCTATTTGTGGACAAAACCCAAAAAAACTAAAATATGCTTTGACGTGTTTATTGCAGGGAGCCAGCACAGGAGATCTGGACATGATTGTTTGTGTTAATTTGGCGATTCTTCTTTGTGTTTAAGGCGTATGTGATTTAATACACCTCCAGCTGACTAACAGACAACTCTTCCGCTTTCATTTCGCGGCGCTCGTGCTCAGCACAGCATGAGCGTTTGTGCTTTGTTCTCTTCGTTTTTTCGGATGAAGACTCCTCACCCAAAACCCCGTGCACTTCCTTCGCTCTTTCATTTCCACGGATGATGCAAGCGGACCAGAATAGCAGGCTTTTTTTCATGTCACCATCTTTTTCCCTCCTTTTCCTTCCTCTAATTTCACCGGTTCAAAGGATAGGCACTTATAGCTGTCTCATCCTTTCCTCTTTCTCTCTCCTTTTCTCTCTCTTACACTCATCCCTCTTGTGGGTGAAGCCTGTGGCCCCCTGAGCGGTGGATATTCACGGCGGCTTTGGCTGACCCAGAATAGAAGGTGTATTTCTGGGCGCTTTTGCCCCCTGAGGGCACCTGAGCAGGTGAAGTCATGGAGCTGACAGCAGTTAAGGATCAGCCGTGTGGGAGCTGCAGCTGGGACTGTGGTTCCTCATCCGTCTCCACGGTGAACCCTGAAGCTCTGGCTCAGCCTCCACCAGACCCTTCGGCATCCTCTCAGATGAACAACCTGACGTAGTGACTGATCTGAGACCTGCCAGACTTTTTTCAGTGCCCTCGTGCTGTCTGTGAGGGTCTTCAGTAAAGGGTGGTCAGGGAGACAGTGGTCAGTCTCTGTAGTCTATTTTATTTCTAAAGCCCATTATCATAATCAAAGGTCATTCAGCGTGCCTTACTGGAACAGAATACATCAGAATCAGAATCAGAAAACTTTTTTTGATGCCGGAGGAAATTGCTTATGTTACGACTGCAGAGAAACACAGAGACAAGAACAATATAAAACATAAAGTCTAAATAAAGTCAAATAAAGACTCTGCAGAAAATACTCTATACGATACACTAGGCTATACACACCAAAATACGAAGAAATCAAGAAGCATAAAAATAGTCGGGGGTAAAAAAGAATAAAAGAAATAAAAGAATATCGTAGAATGCTTTGAAAATCAATAAAAGAAGATTAAAAGTGCAAGTCGAGTGAACTGTGAGGCTCACAGAGATCTCAAGCATTCTATCATTACCCCTTTTGAACACAGACACGGATATGAAGTGTAGGAGAACAAACTTGGAGCTAGTTTGGTAGTTCAAAACAGTAGAAGCAGTCATCAACACCAATACCCTGATTTCAATGCCAGTTCCTAAATACCTTCTTTATAACTCCAAACTGGAAATGGGTGTGGCTCATGCCAGAAATTAGAGCTGCATAATATGGATAAAATATCAGTATTGCGATTTTATTGCTGCATATTACGATTGCGATGACTTTCGAAACTCTATCAGTAGCTCCTGATTTAATCTAATGAAGCATCGTTGGGGTGAACCAGATATTTGAGGTATTTGATGAGAACTACAGTGTAATACTGGGCTTCCATGAGGAGAGGACTGGGAATGATAAAGCAAACATATGGACATAAAATCACTATTTATTAATATTATTTGCATTTACTCTAATATTAGCTTTTAAGCATATGCTGCTCAGCTAAACAGGTTTTAAATGGAATGTTCTGAGATGTTCAAAACTTTTGTACGGTGCTGTATGTAAAGCTGATGATGGTAAAATAGTGGTAAATCTAAAAGAAATACATTCTTTATGGGCTTTTTTTCTCTACATATATATATATATATACATATATATATATATATATATATATATTATAAAAAGAAATCTTGGAAAAACAATGGAATTCCCTTTTGACTGTGTAGCTTTATCCAGCAGAACTAGGCGCTACTCTCAGTTGAGGAATTCACAAACCCGAAGGGCTAGCCTCGTTATCCAGCCAAGTCTAGAAAACTGTTGATTTTTCATGGTGGGCTAAGTGTGTGTTATTCATTTGGAGGCTCTGTCCCAGTTATTTCCTGCCTCTGTGTGTTACATTTCTCCACAAATGAGAGCGGAGAAGACGGAGGGGAGAATGAACACGGCTCCCATTAGCATAACGTTCTCATTGTGTGCGCTCAGCCCGGCCGCCTCGTTTGTGCATCTCTTGCCCTGCTACCGCGGATAGAAAATAATAATAATTCCCATGGAGTTTAATAATGCGGCTTTGCCAATGAGGCGGCTAATGAAGAGAAAGTGTAATTGTGGAGCAGCCTGCACATCATGTGCAAATGATCAGAGGCAGTTCAGCCCGCTGCTGGACTCAAAGTAGGAAAAGGATACACATCACATAACACACTAGATTCTATTTCCACAAGAAAATGCAAAGTGTGATTGCGTTGTTGCTGTAAAACCAGTATTTGGAGACATCTAAAAATTAGTTTTTTGACCAAAAAAAGTTTTGTTAAAAAATAATTCTGTTCACAGTGGGGTATCCAATCGGCGCCTCTTCAAACCCTCTTCATTCAGAGCCGCGTTTTACCTCTGAACCATGGAGGGGTGTGAACTTGCTGTCCAAGCCATTTATGGTTAAGGACGGCTGAAAATGGGCGGAGCATACCGCTGACATCTGAAAACAGGTGGGAAAAGGGCACGAAGTCACGTTCGTGGACTGATTATTTTTAATTGAACAACAACAAACAGTGACACGCGTCTTTTTTTTATAACTGACCTGGGCTTTAGTGTCTTGAAGTCTGTTTATGAGTCTGCTATATGTTTAGCTCCACAAGACTAATTTAGCTCTGGGCTTTGTCACTTTCCGGCCGCCACAGGCGTGACGTAACAATGCTCACAACACTATCTCTCCCATACTGACTTTAAAGGTGTCTCGGCCCAGTGCTCTCTCTCCCCGTACATTACGGAGGTGACCACAAAAATCAAAATTTTAGGTAATCAATACTCGGCTCCTGATCAACCGATCAAAACTCTGAATACACGCAAAATGTGTAGTGTTGTTTTTTTTTGGCCAAAATTCAATACAGGTTCTGAGAAGAAGTGGCTCCAAAAACAGGTGGAATAAAAATAATAATAACAATAAAACTTAAGAAGAACAATAGTGTGATAGCTTCCGCACTCACACCAGTAACATTCAGTCACATGACAGAGAGAGAGAGGAGAGAAGATCGGTCTGTACTGTGTATAATTCACTGCTAGTTAAAGCTGCAGCTTGTGCTTTTTTGGAAAACTCCGAGGCTGTTTTGTTGCACAGCGATCACACGTTCTCTGGATTCGGGCAAATTTGAGCTGAAAATCAGACCTGGGCTCGGTGTTCCTCAGCGGACATTCCTCCGAGCACCTTGCTTTCTCTCCGTGCCTCGCTCGTCCTTAGAGGTGTTATTAGAGGCATTTGTGACCGATGGTGGTGTTTTAGTAATTACTTACAGCAGGCTTATTAGAGATGGAAATGAGGTTGCCATTTCGAGGGTCAGCCTTTGAATTCCCCACGCAGGAATAGTGATTAGTTAATACCCCCCAGACACAAACTTTAGAGTCACAACACTAAAACAAAGTCTGGAACGTTTGCTCTCATTAGCTCAGTTTGGGATGTTGCACAGGCCAGCCTCACCATTCTCATAGTATGGAAGCTTTATTCATTTTTCCTCCCAAAAAATAACAGGCTAGCCCAAACCTGTAGCCCCGTCGGATGGAGAATGAATGATCCCTCATTTGGTTCCTTAAGAATTATTCACAAATTTGTTTTACTGAATGGAAATACTCTGGTGTCTATAGTTGCTGGAAGCAAAAAGCTACTGATATTGGCAGTGAGTGTGTTTTTGCCCGTAACACCATTATATAGTAGGATAGGATAAATACAAATAACATAAATGCAGTGCAACATAACCATTTTTATGAATATGTTGAATAGAAGAACACAGGTTTGGTTCCTGATCTTCTCGCTGCTGTCCAGCATTGCATGGCTTCCATCAGGAGCACCCGATTTAATTTACTGAAGGACTGATTCGATAAACCTGGGACTGCATGATAACTGTAAATGCTGGGCTTCCTCCAGGAGAGCTTTGGGAATGGCTAAGCTAAACACTGACATGCATCAAATCACACTGAATTGTTTATTTGTCTGCTTGCATTTGTTAATCAGTTAATTTATTTGTTAGTTTGCTTTTTCAAGTAAATGCCAATAAATGCTTACAGCTCCAGATAAAAGGCTTTAGACATTATTTTCTTAGATGACATAACTGTCAAAGCACTGTATAAACAGTCAAGAAGTTTTAGATACTACCGGTTAATTGCATGTTTTGTTAATTTTCAAATTATCAATAGTGGAAAATAGAAACGTAAAATGTGTCTTAATTTCTGCACAGGACATGTGTTGTGTAAAATTCAGCAAAAAGACAGTTTTTAAATATTTAAAAATATAAAATCTGTAGAAGATCACTTAGAAAACAGAACGTCTGATCTGATCAGGGGCGTCCAGTGGTGTGTGGACTGTGTTTTGCTTTGCAAAAGGAGCCACAGAATAAAGATCAGCAAACTAATAAGGTATTGTTTTGGATGAATACACTTTTATAAGCTCTTAACCTTCATTTTCTTGTTCTCTTTGTTGTCTGCGCACATATCCGTTCATTCCTGTATCGATCGCCCATTTCTCCATTGTACCAAATGGCTTCTGTTCCTTTTTCGCCTTTTTTTGGTGGCCTCCTGCTGTTGATGGTGCTCCTGCTTGTCTTTCAGCAGAGCGATCAGTGAAGTGTGATGATCCGGTTTGTTAAAGCTCTCTGCTGTAGCCCACCCCATACCCCCCAGAACCCCACTCTCCACATCATCCCTACTCCTCAGGCTGGAGCATGTGTTCTACACCGCTCATTTGTTATCTCTGGACACCTCTCCCAGTCCGCACCAGACTGCCAATAGCACAAAGCAATGATTGATTGCCTTTGTCATAACATTTGTGTGGATTTGGATGGTCTGCTTGTTCTCTGGGTGTAGATATGTTGCTCTTTGCCCTGAATATACATCATTGCTTCAGTTTGTGATGATGCACTTTGCATCATTAAAGTCACAATATGCAAATATATTCCACCCCCAGCAATGTATACATTAATACATTTTTTGGGGTCGTCACCAAGGACGCATGTTAAATGGTGTGGTTGAGAAGGTAGAGAGGTGTTCAAACCAAAAACAATAAGATATTTAACTGTTCTCAGTGGTCGCACTCAACCACTGAGGAGGGAAAAAACAGTGGAAAATAAGGGATCATCATCTACCTCTGCTTCAGTTAGCTCTAGTGTTAGCTAGGAGCCTCTATTACTCAAGCACAGTGAAGAAATGATTTCCCCCAGTACTTATTGGTGAGGCATGGTGTGGTGGATTACCTCAACAGGGGATCTGGGTGGAGGATATTCGTGCTCACCATGATGTTACACCAATCAGCTTTCTTCACATCATTGCCAAAGTGTACAAACTAGTATTGAATAAAGGCAAACCCTTGGCAACAAGTACACCTTTGCAAACACTGCTCAAAAACAAGGAAAACAAGGTGTATCACAATACATGAGAGTGTAGTTTCCATCCTAAGGATTTTAACAAAATATGTAAAGGAACAAATGTCAGTAAATGTAAATTACAGTATTATATAATAATACTTCTCTGTTCAGCTTTAGCATGTGCTTGTTCGTTACTTGAAATGATGCAGAAATCTACTTTGAAAAAGGACTGTTTCAGGAAAATCATTACGTTTATGCACAAATTGTGTGTCATGTGACAGATTTCCCTCTTACTACACCCATTAGCAGCAGCAAATTTAGCGTTGACTCTTTCAGTAGTGGAAAGAGGACGAGTAGCTAAAATGACAGAAAAATAATAAATAAAACAATGATTTAAAAAACGTTAACAAATAATATAAAACACAGCGGTAGGTAATGGAAAAGTTACGGAAAACAAATTAATACACAGAATTTGTGACACACAAAATTAGAGATGGAAGCGAATGCCGCTGTGTAAAGTGTTTTTATTGCTGAAAGTCAGTTTGATGGAAACAAGCTGCCGGGCAGCAAAAGCAAAAAAAAAAATAAAGATTTTATGCAATTTCATTTTATCGCTTGCAATTTGCGAAGAAAGTCAGTGGAAGCATCGCCCAGTGCTATAATGTTGTGAGTGCGGCTCTTGGCAGCCATCAAGCTCACTTGAGGACAGCGTTAAAGTATCATTTCCCTAAATTGACCGTGGCATTAACTGAATTAGCAATATTACTTGCAGAGGGATATCAGCCCTTAGTGCTAGACTTGTAATTGACATGCTGTTGTGATTCAGTCATAACAGGCTAACTGCAGCAGAGAGCTTTTGGGATGGATGGCTTTTATGTATGATCCACAGAGACCCAGAGACTGACCCAAAAGTTAAGTTGTTTAACCTCTAGAACTCAGACTGTCTCAGTAAAATCTGATTTCAGTAAATATAATCTGTGTAAATCAGTCTAGAACCGGTGTTGGTTCTCCTACATGCTCGCTGTTTGCTGCTCTTTCTCTCGGCGCGCCGCCACTCGGCCGCTCTCCGGAGCCCCTCCCTCTGCGGGTTTACCCCACCCACTTGTGGGCGGAGACTATCCTGAAAGTTCTCCGGGTTCAGAGATCTTGTGTTTTTTCCATTTGTTTCTAAAACCTAAAATAAAAGAAATTTGTTCATTTTTGTTCTTTTTGTTTATGTTCTTTATTACTACATGTTTTTAAATTCCAGTAATTTTGGTTCTACGTGACACAGGATCCCCAAACAAAGCTCAGCATGACGTCTGACAATTTGAGCATCAACACAAACCAGGGGAACATATAAGGAGCGGTTTGGCATATGACAACTATTTACCATTTGTTGCGCTTCCAGCACGGATCCATGCCCCATGCATTCTAAGGGTTAAGGTTCCCCTTATCGTTCTTCATTTGAGGAATTCTAATGCATTTGCTTCTGCTTTGTGAGGTTTCAGTGTTTCTGGCATCTGAGAATGACTGCTGAATGGGTTCAGATCAGAGTCTTTTTCTGCTCAGCAGGTTCATTCATGATGGTTATAAGTTACCGAATGTGCTCAGATGTTTGGAAGGCCTTTACTCATCCCGTCCTGAGATGGCAGGAGTAAAAAAACTAACACAGCAGACAGACAATGATGGCAGAAATTCATATTCTCTGTTCATTCCTGTCTTGATCCCGTCGTAATGACATTTTATAGCGGATTCAGTGGGCTAAGGCTGTGAAGGAGAGCAGTTGGAGGATTGGCAGGACGGATTTGGTTTTCCAATTAAATGTAAATGACCTCTGTGTGGGCCATGGTGAGCCTCCGATCTGGCGGTGTGATGAACTCTGCGCTCCCCTGAAAATGATGGCTTTCTCCCCTGCGGAGCCGAACTGCCCACAGTCCAGCGGTGCCTGCCATTATTTCTGTCCCCAAAAGTGGCTTTTGTCACTTTAAAGCGGGGCTCCTCGCTGCGCAGCGGAAGCAGGCCTCGAAGGCACGGGGAAAATTAAAAGGAGCAGAGCGAGACGCTCGGAGACCGATGATCCGGGCCGGGACTCCACACACCTCCAGCTAAACTCTCAACAACAAACACAGACGGATATGGAGTTAGCAGATGTTTATCTTACTCTAATGTTCACAAAGCCGTTCATTAAGCATGAACGCGTTTGCAAATAATTGCAAATGACTGTTTGGTTTGATTTGAGGGTCGCGATGGAGCGCAGTTGACTCAGAATGCAGAAAACAACTCGAATGAATTTGCAAGCTGATTTTGATTGGACTGAACAGGTGTGTTTGATCTCGTTCAAATTTGGAGGGGAGTTTACAGGAATGGGACTCGAAGGGAAAGTCTTATTTATTGTATTTATAAATGGTAGCACAAGACCACTTTTTTACATACAATAGTAGGCCTGCACAATATGGACAAAATATCAGTGCTGTGATTTTAATGGTACATATTGTGATAACGATGCCGTTCACGATACTAAAGGGCCCAATATTATCACTTTTCTGGAATTAAAAACGTTAAAAGTCTCTAAATATTGTTTCAAATGGTACGTTTACTCCCCCCCCATCCATACAGTTCATATTTGGAAATCAAGCTACAAAAACAGTTTGTTTTCAGATCATAGTTTTTGCGATGTCACAAAATCAACATATTAAATATATCTCCTTATTCTGGCTACAGTAGGTTAGCCCCGACCGTTAATGCACCGATTCGCCAACACCTTTAACCTCCAGCTTTTGTTGGATTACATGAAGACCTCGATTCATCAGAACACCCAGTAACTCACCTGGAGCTGTGATTGGTCACCCTGTCAGAAACACAGTGATTGGTTAGAGACTCACTGGTTAGAGACTCTCTGTATGGATGAGAGGCGTGAATGTACCATTTGATACAATATTTTAAACTTTAAGCCTTTTTAATTTCAGAAAGGTGATGAATTGGGCCCTTCAATATCTTTAAAAGCATCACAATCACAATACATAGCAATAAAATAGCAATACTGATATTTTGTCCATATCGTTCAGCTTTGATTTCTGGCATAAGCCACACACATTTCCAGGTTGGAGTTAGAAAAAAGGTATTTAGGAACCGGTATTGGAGTCAGGGTATTGACATTAAAAATTTTCAAACATGTAATCTTAACATAATATCTACAGGAATATTGTGCACACAACATAAAGGACAAAAAAACAAAAAAAGGAATTTTGTTGTTGATTTTATATCATTTCCTTCAGCGGAACAGAGCCTTCATAAAGGAGGTGAAGCAAAGATGCCTCTCTCTCCCTCTCTCCCTCTCTCTAACTACCTCTCTCTCTTTCTCTCTCTCTCTTTGTGTGATGTCGTGATTCCATTAAAGCTGAGTGCACAGCCCAGTGCCTGTGAGCGCCGCTCAGGCAGCAAACCAAATTGTTTGTCTTTGTGTTATTTCCAGCCGGTTGGGTCTGCTTGATGCGCTCGGCCTCTGTCACTTTTGTCTGGGCCGTAAATGGTCCCGGCAGACTGGGCCGCCTCTCCCCATTGCAGGAGCACTGACCTCCCTGCTGCTGGGGTCCAGCCCCGCTCCGGGATGTCCACAAAAAAACCCAGACAGCCTGTTCTTTACCCCATCGCTCTCTCACAGCCAGAACCAGCGGGCCCCCTTCATCTGCTTCTGCTGGAGCCCATTCATCTGGCCTGTCACGGACGGAGAGTTCTGGGCTGTGGGGAGGGGGCTGTGTGTGTGTGTGTGTGTGTGTGTGTGTGTAATAGGGAATGGGGTTGTAACCATTTATACACATATTCAGATATTCACATTTTAATGGGATGGGCCATATGACAATATGTTAACGCTGTCATGACAAATTTCATCACAATATGCTTTTCTGAGTGTATGATGGATATGGTCAGTACTACCAGTTATAGAAAGCCTGTAAACAACAATAACCAGTGCATTGTAACTGTAGCATCTTATTCCTTTGGTTGATGTGAAGACTTCTTATATCTCTTGCTTATGCAGACAAGGTTCTTCAGACTTTAAGAAAGGTTCTTCTGTAACACGTCACCCTTTTCTGGCTACTTTACTTATATGAATGTGTATGTGTGTGTGTGTGTGTGTGTGTGTGCGCGCGCACTTGTGTGTGTGTAACAAGGAATGGGGTTGTAACCATTTATACACATATTCATAAATTCACATTTTAATGGGGTGGGCCATTTGACAATATGTTAACATTATTGTGACAAATTTCATAATGATATGCTTTTCCGATGGAAATGGCCAGTACTGATCATGAGATTTTGAGTTGGACCAGTTACAGAAAGCCAGTAAACAACAACCAGTGGACTGTAACTGTAACATCTTGCTCCTTTACTTTTACCAAGTGATTTAGTTTATTTGAAGACTTCTTTTATATCTTACCTACGCAAACAAGGTTCTTTAGACTTTATTAAGGTTAAACACCCCTGGTCAAATTAACATTTAAATATGGTATATTAACGAATTAACAAAAACATAAAACACAAATACTGTAAAGGTCACATTGATTTGTTATTTATTTATTTGGTTTTTGGTTTTTGGTTTTTTCATTGGAGTGTGAAATAGCTTTTTTTTTTTTTAACCCATTAATTTTAAGATGTATTATACGGCTATGATTTGGAGTGATATTCCACCATATTAAACATTATTTCTTAATAATTACTAATGCAAGTTATTTACAGTCGCATACAAAAGTTTGTACACCCCTTGTCAAATTAACATTCAAATATGGCATTAAATATGACTTTTACTTATTAACAAAAACATAAAACATTAATACGTATGCTACAACTTTTATAAAAGTCATATTTTATGTTCTTCTATCACACATCACCCATTTCTGACTCCTTTACTCATATGAGTGTGTGTGTGTGTGTGTGTGGAATGGGGTTGTAACCATTTATACAAATATTTACTTATTTTAATGGAGTGGGCCATATGACAATATGTTAATATTATTGTGACAAATTTAATCCCGATACGCTTTTCTGAGCGTATGACTGAAGTGGTCAGTACTTTGGATCACAAAAACGTTAGACCAGTTATACAAAGCCTGTAAACAACAACAACCAGTGTATTATAACTGTAACATCTTGCTCCTTTATTTTTACCAAGTGATTTAGTTGATTTGAATATATATTATAAATCTTAGTTATGCAGACAAGGTACTTTAAAAAGGTTCTTCCATCACACATCACACAAAGAGCCTTTTCTGGCTTTACTTATATTACTTGTATGTGTCCAGACACACACACACACACACACACTCACATAAACAGCTCTGCACCTGCTCTGCAGGAGGTGATTGGAGGAGCGAGAGAGAGACAATTCTAGCCTCAGGCAGGCCAAGACCAGTGAGACCCTCCTCCCCATACACACACAACCACACACCCCTCCATACACCATTCACACACCCCTCCACACACCATTCACACACCCCTCCAGGCACCCAACTAACTCATTTCCCAATTACGTGTAGGTCAGCAGTGTTATTATAGTGATTGTAGAGCCATTTCACCACTACTCTCTAAAGGTCTCCTTTATTGGCATCTCTTTGTGTGTAGAGAGGAGGGGGGGTGGGCTGGGGGGGCTGAGGGTCTGACCAGCTGAGGGGACCGGCAGGCATTTGGTCCCGTTTTATTAGATTTATCACATATGACTGTGCGTTCAAACACAGCAGCTTGATGAGCATGAAATGCTTTTTTTGCGCGGAGCAGCTGCTTCCTTATTGTAATGATCCATTACATCACGGCCGAAGAGTGGAGCAAGGAAGTTCTGATTCAGGGGCTGATTCATTGTTTATTTATTTATTATTGTGTTTATTTTTTACTGGAGTGTGAAATAACTGTTTATTTTACCCTTTAAGCTGAAGGTGTGTTATCCAGCTATTATTTGCTGCAATATTTGACCATTATTAATCGCTATTCTTTAATAATTCACTACTAATGTGCTAAATAAATACTTATGTGCAAGTTATGAATAGTTGTATGTCAAAAGTATGAACACCCCTGGTCAAATTACCGTTTAAATATGGCACTAAATATGACTTTGACGTATTAACAAATAAATAAACATAAATACGCATGCCATAACTTTTATGAAGGTCACGTTGATTCATCATTTTTTATTTGTTTGTTTATTTTTTTAATTGGAGTGTGATATAACTGTTTATTTTAACCCATTAAACTAAAGTTGTGTTATCCAGCTATGATTTGCCGTAATATTACACCGTTTTTAACCATTATTATTACGTACAGTCATATACAAAAGTTTGAACACCCCTGGCCAAATTAGCATTTAAATATGGCATTAAATATGACTTTAATGTATTAACAAAAACATAAAACATAAATATGCATGCCAAAACTTTTATAAAAGTCACATTTTATGATTTTTCAATATCTCAAATACTGTAAATAAAGAGTATGTTTGCATTAAGTGTGTTCTCTGTAGAGGATACTGTACTTCCAATAAAACACATCATTTTTCCAAGGGTGTCCAAACTTTTGCATATGACTGTTTGTTGGACCAGAGGAACAGAAGAGTGCAGTGCTGAACACACTGGTCCTTGGTGTTCCAGGGGTTAAATTAAAATAATTAGTGTGTTGTGTGTTGCGGCTGCAACGAACTGTGTGGCAATTATGTTCATGTAGACACACTATTAGGAGCCTGCAAATTACAAAACTAATTGTGTAGCTGAAGCTGTGGGAGGGTGTGATAATACCCAGTATCAAATTATCAGTGGCTGCTCCTGGTTCTCCAGGGTAGCTGGACCCCGTATTAGGGGGAATAAGGAGCTGAATCTTTCATTTAAATTGCCCTCAATTTAAAGTGCTAAAAAAGTACAGAAACTAAAACAAGCTCGAGAACTACAAAGGAAAAATAAAGCTTTCGAATTCTCTGCCACTAGAAAGTGAAGAGTGACCTTAGGGTCTGACCGGTTCAATTGACCCTTCAGTGAATAGCATCTCATGGTTGCACCACCTGACTACTTTCCATATAAGTATTGCGTCACACCAGTGGGTTTGGACCATTCAGCAACAAACATTGTAACTGCTGACCAACACTTTTGAAGTTAATGGAGATTCAAAATGAATCAATGGATGCCTCACACGTCAAGAGTTGGGGGTTTGAATGCGGGTCCTGGCCTTGTGTGTGTGTGTGTGTGTGTGTGTGTGTGTGTGTGTGTGTGGAGTTT
>JBBPCZ010170804.1:3917-16564 GCA_037974445.1 Brycinus macrolepidotus
ATAATAATAATAATAATAATAATAATAATGAGTAAATAGCAGAGCATTGAGCCTAACTCACCAGGCTGCACAGCACGACCACCAGAAGCGCCTCGAGGGTCCATTGGAGCGTGCACTACCTCTGGCTCCCTGTGAATACCTGAGGCTCCTCCAAGCTCTCTGAGTCCAGTCCTGCAGCTCAGATCTCAGCTGAATGGCAGAGCACGGGCTCCTCGCGCGAGCGTCTCTCCACCCAGGATGAGGATGCGCGCCTCGTGGCCAATGGGGACTCGGTCCACCCACAAACACACTCGCTTTAACCCAACATCTACTCACAGCCTCACACCCCGCACCTCACCGCACCGCACCACAGCCAAACACACAGCCAGGAGAGCCTCTGACAACCACGCACATACTGATCCAGAGTCAGTCTCAGCCTAAAAAAACACACGCTTTTCTCAGCTGCGTGATCTTCACGCGCGCGCGCACACACGCACTCTCTTTCTCACACACACACACACACACACTACACTCAACTACACTGTGCAACAATTCTATATAAATTATAACACTTGTTAGCACGTACTGTTTAGTGAATAAAATTTATGAAACATTTATTTTGCCAAGCCCCTCAAAAACAGCCAAGAATGCCCGTAATTAAGTAATTAGAAGATAATATTAAATAATTTAGTACTTTTGACCATATTCACATTTTTTTTAGCCTTTCTGCATTTTCAGGTTTCTGCAGCTACCAGGCACCTAAGGATACTCCACTGTGTACATACACACACACTTATCCACTGTGTTCATACAAACATCTATATATATATATATATATATATCTATATATCTATATCCGTATGTATAAATCCAGTGTGTACATAAATACAAATATCCATTGTGTACATACGTGTATTTATTTCTATTATACGTGTATTTATTTTATATTTATTTCTGCTTCTACTTTCTTCTCTTGCTGTAACAATGCAAATTTCCCACCCTTGGGACTAATAAAGAGTTATCTTATCTTATCTTATCTTATCTTAACGTCTATAATAACAACACCCAGCCTAGCAAATAAGAGCATGTGCCACTTATCTGTGAATTATTATTATTATTATTACTATTATTATTACTATGACTATCGTTACTAGGCTACCATTCCAAACACTTTGGGCATGACATGGCATGACATGTAAAGTAATCCCCCCCAACACACACACACACACACAAATCCCTCATATATATATATGTAAAGGGTTAGCTTATTTTATCTTATCTTTTAGTCTATAGCATCAGCACTTAGCCTAGTCAATAAGCTAAAGAGCATGTACCACTTTATGAATTATTATTATTATTATTATTATTATTATTATTATTATGATGATGATGATGATGATGATGATGATGACCATCGTTGTTAGGCTACTATTCCAAACACATTGGGCATGACATGGCATGACATGTAAAGTACACCCCTCCATCACACACACATACACACACACACACACACACACTGTCCAATTAAACAGCAGTGCTCTTGTAATTGACGCCAGGGGGCGCTCTGTCCACCTCCTCCCCGCTACAGAAGCTCATTACAGAGAAAGCCAGAGAGCACCAGAGCCGCTGCAGTCCTGTACTTTCAGCAACATGGTCCGTGTTTTCTGTCATTCCATCAAGCTTTTCTACTTTTCCACCGTAAGATCATTTTTTATTTTATTTTGAGCACCGAGCAGAAATTCGAGTATGTACGTTTATGATATTTCAGTCTACACGTGTAAACACCGAGTACCGGATGAAATAAACAGAGACAGAGGTCTCACAGCTCACCACCTCAGACACACTAACACACACAGGTAAAGTGCATTCGGAAATAAGGACGAGTTGAAGTGTGGAAGGAGAGAAAGAGGGTTGAGGAACTCACCTTGTGAAGACTGTGGCTGCACTCCGTGTGCTTACCTGTAGTTTAACACACCTTCCTCATTAACACTCTCCGACCCAACAAACTGCACACTTCTCCACCTCACACAGCTCCCTGACTCCTGTAGTTTGTCTTTATGCAGAAAAGCAACGAACACTAAAAAAAAAACGTGGAAAAAATGTAGACTTGCCCTCAGTCAGGCAGCGTGTGGAGACTGGCTGGATGTGCTGGAATGAAATGGGAGGGTTTTACATCAAAGGCATACCTGCAGTGGGTGAAGGCGGTGAGATTATCTGGTTTAATTAAACGCCCAATTAAATACTGCCTCTTTACAGCCCAAACAAAAAACGGTTTTTAAAAAAGCACTGCAGTCATTACAGGATTACCCCATAAAATGTCACTCCTTCTATAATATATTGCATCGGTTATCTCCAATAGCCCATCAGACTCCATTCAGTTTATTAGCTGGAATATTAAAGGAATCAATTCCTCCGTTAAGCATTAATGAAATTGTTGTGTTTAAAAATGATGCTTAAACTATGAGAACAGAGCCTCTGTACCTGTAGATCCCCATGCCATCAAAAAGGGGTCCCGTTCATTCCAACCACTCATTTTGAACAACGTTCTTAGATGAGTGTTTTCAGATACGTGAGGAGTGTATTTTCGGTTTCAAAAATGGTCGCAGCCAGTGTATATGGGCCAAAAATTGAGCTATAACTAAATTCTTCACCTGCTTCATATTGAAAATCCCAAATCTTAACTCCCATCCTTCACTCCAATAGCCCATTAGACTCCATTCCGTTTATTATCTTGAATATTAAAGGAATCAATCCCTCCATTAAGGACAGCAATGTGTTTGCTCACCTGAAGTTGTTGGGCTTAAAAATACATTTCTATCCGTATAAGTGAAGATATTTTGCTAAAACTGTGAGAACAGGGGCTATCCCTGTAGTTCCCCATGCCATCAAAAAGGGGTCCCGTTCATTCCAACCACTAATTTTGAACAACGTTCTCAGATAAGTGTATGTAGCATGGAGAATCTGTGGTATGAAAATGGTCTCAGCCATTGTATAATGACCAAAATGGACTAAACTCAATTCTGAATTCTTCAAACCAGCTTCATTTTGCAAATCCCAAATCGTAACGCCAGTCATTTACTCATAGGCTTTGATTGTGTGCTTCATGCAGGGTTGGGTAGGTTGAATCCTAAACCCAACAGTTCTGTTCCTGAATCTGCTGAGGTGACTCTGTCATTTATGCAATCTCATAAAGTTATTGCCCAATGGAGATGCCTAAACCCAACCGCCAAACAGTACTCGTTTTTCTCTCCAGTATATTCAAGAACTGACTTTTTCCTGCTTGATAACAGATCCTTTCCCTTCACCAGAACCTGCCAGTACCATAGTGTTATCTCTGACCACAGACCAGTTAAACTAGCTGTTTCCCCAACAGTGCTGCATCTCATCACACCTGGCAATTTCAGCCACTATCAATCTACACCAAATTATAATCATATCAGAGCAAACTGACATTTATCAGGAACTCTGCATCCCTCCAGGTATGTGATATACTATTACTTGGGAATCTCAGAGGACTTATCTCAGAGGGCACATCATCTCGGAGACAGCACATATGAAAGAAGGCTCTGAACGAATGTTTGACATAGACCATAGATGTACCTCTGACCCCAGTCCTTCACTACTTAAAGAGCACCTTCTGCAGACAGAGTTTGATGACTTATTGATTAGCCAGACCAAGCAGCTCTTATTTAAATCAAGGCAATCGTATTACGAACACGGTGACAAGACGAGTAAGCTTTTATCTCATCAGCTCAGACAAGCTGTGGCCAGCAGGGCTGAAATCTACAATAAACAGTTGTTTCTAAACATAACTGTGTATACCTTCATAAATTTCAGTTTTCCAAAGACTAACTCAGAGGCCCAGGCTGGCACTAAGGATGCCACCACCTCTGGGAACGCAATTAATTCCATGCAGATTGGCACGACAGGGAAACCCAATGGGTTCCCCATAAAATGTTTTAATATATTGTCCTCTAAATGATCTGCTATTTTATGCTCAAACTCATTTAGAGAAAAAAATTACCTGAAACAATGACACAGGCCCAATGAATCATATAGATTCTATTTAAAAAGCGATAAGACTGTGCTTACTTTCCTCTATGAGCATTTCATGCGATAACTACAAAATAGCAAATTCCTTTCCTGTGGCCTTGAAAAAGTGAAATTATTTCCCAGTTATTACTCCTTTTGATCCGTCTGCTTAATGTGCTCTTTATGTCGCGTTCAACCCATTAAATGGAACTTATACTCTTCTTGCCAAGAAAGTTTTTGATCAGATTGAGTTGAAGTACCTTCTAGTTGTTCTTGAAACATCTGAAGTGAAGTGTCCATTTGTCATATGTGAACACACCACAGCACACAATTCTTCTGTGTATTTAAGCCATTCACCAAGTGAAGCAGTGGGCAGCCAGGAACACAGCACCCGGGGAGCAGTGTGTGGGGACGATACCTTACTCAAGAGTAAATCCTAGCAGTCCTAGGACATGAACCCACAACCCTCTGGTCATAGGGCCAACTCCCTAACCACTAGGCCACCAGCTGTCCCTTGGGTCCCTCGTTTGTGTTGTGGATTAGATTGTCATATGCAGCTCTGAAGGCCTCAGTGTGCGCAAACTCAGTTCATTTGTGTTTCTTTCCCTTCATCGTTCCTGCTGTCTGTCACCTAATTTGTTTAACCCAGCCATAGAGCCAATGGCTGTTGTCCTAAAAGCAGATGGCATCAAGAAGAGCCTTTACTCACAAGGTCTCATTGTATGTCAGTGATCTCCACCTCTTCTTGTCCAACTTAATAACCTAACTAGACCAAACGAATCAGGACTTTGTAAGATGGTCAGCATTGCCCGTCTCGTTGGCTCTCCAGATCAAGATGATAAAAAAGGTAGGAATCATGTTTTAAAGTTTCATTTGGAAGAATTCCAGCCCATGAGCAAAAACAAATGCTTTTGGAGACGCAGGGGGCTGGGGCTTCCCAATGTATTGTATTATTATATTTATTATTTTTGGGTGGTCAACAAGGTCACATATTAGGTCTCTGCATTAAGGAATAAATATTGCCCAACC
This sequence comes from Brycinus macrolepidotus, assembly GCA_037974445.1. Classification (NCBI taxonomy): domain Eukaryota; kingdom Metazoa; phylum Chordata; class Actinopteri; order Characiformes; family Alestidae; genus Brycinus; species Brycinus macrolepidotus. The sequence continues at coordinate 8,958 of JBBPCZ010170804.1, forward strand.
TGGGCCCTTGCCAGACTCAACCTTAATCATTTATCCTCTCCAATTTTCACACAAAGTTTTTCTTTTATCAAAGATTTTCTCAAGCATGTAAACAACCCAATACTAAAACCTCACCTCTGGAAGCTGACGGGTCATTCTGAATATGGCACAACAACAGTCTGATCATGTTTACTGTTCTGTTTCAAGATGACACATTTGCCAGATTTGAGCCTGCCAAAAGACATGATGAACAAATTATTGGCACAAGATCCATACATAAGGAGTAATGTCTCTTCAATATACGCTGTTATTCATGACAGTAGTTTACCTTCCCTGGTCAAAACAAAAAGCCTGGGGACAGTATTTAAACACTGAGCTCCCAGACCAATCTTGGCGGGGTGGTCATCCATCAACACCTCCCCATTTGGTTTAAGACACTGTCTTATTCAGTTCACAGTGTTACACTATTTATTCTTCTCTAATGATGGACTATCCAAAATATATTCCAACACCAAGCTGTCTGAGGTTCTACCAGAGAACAGCAGCACTGGGTCACATGTTTTGAACCAACTTTGAATATATTCAAAGTCGTATATTTTGTGAAAAGGCTGTAAGGCCTCACCCAATTACCATCTTCGGAGTGCCTGAGGAACTCTTGGTGTAACGCGATAGCATTTGCCTCGCACATAGCTCAACGACTCAATTTACTACACTCGAAGTCAAATACGTTTACGCTAAGCCCCTCTTCATTTGTCCACTGGGTTAAGGAGCGGCGCGCCCTAATTCCTTTAGAAACTCTTTGCTGTAGGCCTAACAGAAGGGTGGGGGGTGGGGTGGGGGTGGGGGTGTTCTTTTATATTTGTGAAGGGTGGATTGTTAAACTGTTTTCATAAAAAAATCATAAAGTTATAAAAATCAAAGTGTTTTCCATCATTCGCAGGCCTGTACTGTCTAGCAAGACAGAATGAAAATGACAAATGCAGGTGTCATTAGATGACTATCATTAAATGGATGTTATTAAGTGAAATAGCAGTGGAAGAAATCCAAAGGCCCTTTAGCTACTGCAGAATAGTGCATATGAACATTCTGCAGAAGTTTAAAAAAGATTTTTCGAACCAGCAAACCAATGACTGTGGCTCATATTTTATCAAACCCGGCACTGTGTTAATCGAACAATGGCTGAATTTTATCTATGGTTCTTTAGAACTGAAAATATCTCTACACACATTTTTCATACACATTATTTTTCATTTAGATGCATTTTTATCAATTACTTTTAATTTGCATGCACTTTTATGAACTGTTTTAGTATAAATGTATTTTAACTACTGAATATTTTTTTATTCCCAGCCATTGTAATTCCATGAAAACCACTTGAAAAAATGTTGAATTTACTACTGCTTTGTTTCTGGGATGCTTGGATGAAAAGAATTATATTACCTTAAATATATATTACTTTGAATGTGATTGTTGTCAGAAAAACTTTATTTTTTTGTCATTTTTTAAATTTGAAACTATCTGCACTTTACACTATATCACATTTTCATGACGAATAGACCAACAAAAGGTGCCCAAAATAAAAATCTATTCTTTCTATTCTATTCTATTCTATTCTACCCGGAGCCTATCCCGGGGTGTACAGGTGTGAGGCAGGGGGACACACACACACTCTCTCTCTCTCTCTCTCTTTAGAAACCCCAATTCACCTGACGCGCATATCTTTGGACTGTGGGACAAACCGAAGGAAACCCACACCACCACGAGAAGAACATGCAAACTCCACACACACACAAGGCCAGGACCTGGATTTGAACCCCTGACCCTGTATGAGGCCACAGGGCTACCCACTGTGCCACCGTGGGGCCCTAAAGGTTTATCGTATCTTACTTTTTTGGAGATAAGAGATTTTGTTCTGACAGATAGCCTTTAATATTTTGTCTCTCTCTCTTTAAATGCAGCTGTTAAATGTGCTATTTTGAAGGTATAATTCCATCCACAAAGACCAGCCATATGATTTGTGAACTGGAAACCCAGAGCTACTGAAAACTGCTCTCTGGCATCTTGCCTGTGTCAACATGCAACATAACCGTCTCAGAATGACTGTTCCTCTAGGCCACAAGCATAATTTTGGCTTTCACTGGCCTGGAGTGACTACACAGACAAGGAATTGTAACAATGAGGTGGCCGCTTGGACTGTAAATGGAGAGTGAGAGAGCTGTTTGCTGTTCAGCTTCCATTTCACTGTGGTCACTGCTTCTTATCGGACACACCCGACATACAGGTTTGGCGAGTGTAATTACGCAACAAGACCGTTGTCTCTAAAGGGCATGCCCTTGGCACAAATATATATTTTGTGTGTGTGTATGTGTGCGTGTGTGTGTAAAAGCCACCCTCTCGTAAAGATAGAAAAGATTAAAAAAAGACATATGAATGTATGTAATCTTCCAAAGGTCCTCCACATAGTATAAATCTATACTAGGTGAAGCATTTTCATAGAACCATTTCAGATTTTTTAATAATGCCACTGGACAATAATCCAGTGGCGTTATTAAAAAATCTGAAATATTTCTATGAAAATGCTTCATCTACTATAGATTTAGTGGGTGGGATACTTCCCTCTGGACCAAGAGGTCATGGGTTCGAATCCTACCTTCAGCAAAACCACCACTGGGTTCCTGAGCAAGACCCTTAACCCCAAGTTGCTCCAGGGAGACTGTCCCCTGTAGTTAGGGAATAGAGGTTGCTTTGGATAAAAGTGTCTGCTAACTGCTGTGTTAAAAAAACAAACAAACAAAAAAATACTTTGGGTGCCCTAAAGGACCTTTCAGTAGATGATGATAATAATAAATAAATAAGTTTAGGGAGCCTTCTAAAGCTATTCATGCTATTCTAGGGATATTCAATGTAGAGGTTCCTTAAACATTTAAAAGGTTCTTCACACTCATATTCCATTTACGAAATTGTTTTTTCTAAACAAGCATCCAGTGAAAGGTTCTTTACGGACCCAAAAGTGGATCTTTTGTAGCAGAGCTCCAAAGCACCCTTTTGGCTGCTTCGTTTTTACAAGTGTAAAGAACTTTTCCTACAGTACGCTCTTAAAAATAAAGGTTCCTAAATGGTTCATGGCTTGGACGTAAGGTTTTTGAAGATACCTTTCACTGGTATAGAATCATAACATTATCTGGAGGTTCTGTAAACTTCAGGGTTCTACTGAAGGTCTGTAAGCTTTATGGTTCTTCCTTTTAAAGAAACATCTAAAGGACAAATTTCAGGGAAGCATAAGTATGACATTGTTCCAAAGAACAATTTTTGGGACCTTTATTTTTACAAAACGTTAGTTGTTGACTTAAGCAATAGAACATGGCGAGGAAGGTGTTATTCCGAATAACTTCCCTAAAGACTGTTCTTCAGATGGTTATTAAGAAGGAACTCTGATGAATCTTAAAGCTTACAGAACCTACAAATAATGTTATTCTATACCAAGTAAAGGTACCTCCTAGACTCCTACGTCCAAGCCAAGATTCAGTCAAGTATTCCACTGCTTTTATACAAAAGTTTTGCGAAATAAAGAAGAAAGCAAAATAAAGAAGCCCTGAATTTTGTCCCAAATGTGCTTGCTTTATTGTTACCAGATCCTTCTGCCAAAAAAGTAGAACATTGTTGTTTTACTAACATTGTTGACTCATGAAATTGCTGCAATGTCAAGCTCAGCTCAGTTTTTTCATGGTTTACTAGATTTACCTGAACATGATCTTGTTCAGCCGGTCTGTAAAGTTTTTTTTTTCACCCCATCTTGTTCGTTTCTGGTGAAATTGAAATTTGATGCAGGCCTACTGTCACATTTTTATTTAGAATCCAACCAAACAGACTCTGTCACGGTTAGCGGCAGTGCGAAGTGAGCCATTATGTAACTACCGGTGCCCAGTAGATGATACAGTTACTGTGAAAAGGCAGAAGGCTTCTTGGCCAGTCAGATAAGATCACAACTTACTCTTGTATAAATGGTATTCTATGACTGACTTTGGCCCATCTTGACAGCATTAAATGATACTTGTATTTACTAGTAGATGAGGGGACAGAGGCATGGACACATAAAGATGATGACTTAACATGGAACAGATACTGAAAAGAAAACAATGAAACAAGGAAGTGGTGGCACATATAGGTGTTCAAGACTTCACACACAGACTTAGAATGGATAGATCTACTGACTGAAAACAAGACGATTATGCGAAGAAGAGACAGGGTCGTGGTGACCATGATGGTGCAGTACAAATAGAAAAGGCTTCCCTAGGGGATCCTGGTGCAGTTCAAGTCAAGTTAAGCTTGTCATTCTTCTCACCCCAACCAGAGTGACATTTATCGTGGAGCCGGAGGGTAAGGCGTCAGCTAGAGATGACACTGATCCAGTACCCAGTATTAGATTTTTTAAAAAAAACAAACACATTTTAGACATAAAGTTGATCTCCAAACTATATCTCAGTCCTATTTTACATGTTTCACAACTTTGTGAGACAGCTTTTAGAGACATTGAGAGCAATTCTGACTCTGTACATATTTTTCTAGGAGGGTCAAATCATTCTAAATGACCTTGTTCACATCTCAACGATTTATTTATGCTGAAATTTTGAAATGTTAGTAAAATTCCCTTGTAACTAAATAAAACAGCATTGGTTCCCTAGGTCACATTGTTGTTAAAGAACTTCTTGGTTTGAGCAGTTTGAGCATGGCACTCTCTGCCTTCTTAAGTGAGCTTAAATAGCTCTTTACTTTAAAGCTAAATGGTTTTTAAAGTAAGAAATGGTGGATCAGCATAATATTTGTTTCTGATACTGGAGCAAGAGGTATTGTGCCACCTCAGGCAGTATAAAGACAATAAATACACAAACATTTTTAGATGCTATAAAAGTCTGTTTATTGAATCTAAAGAAGATCTAAAAGGACAGAATGAAGCAGAGTATTAAAGGACCTTAGTGACTCCTACTGCAAAACATCTCAGCATCTCCTGGGGATACTTTCGGCAGCAAAGGTTCAGCCAGATCCACCACAGCTTCCAGCTTGTCTGAAACTGCGTCCGGACCCCCATCCCAGACCTTCAACAGTTGTTCACTGACCCTAGCCCCCCCCCCCCCCCCCTTTCAATGCCTATTCCCACCATTTACACCATCTCTCTCTCCCACACATTCAAATTTCACTTCCTCTCGAAAAAAGGGCATGTCAGGTTAGTGGAAACATTCGTGTACTGTTTATCTGGATGCCCCGCATTGCACCTCTGCAACAGACTGAGAGAACAAAGCACAAATGTTTCACTGTGCTTTGTTCAAGATCCTTTTTTTCAAAGACCTCTGCTTGTACACTGCTGACTATCATGGTGGACTACCATGCAGGAAACGGTACAAATGATTAGGATCAAACCTGCTGCCTCCATTAAACAACATTCTTGGCGTTACTGTTCAGCTAAAATCGTGAAAAATGGCTTCACAGTCTCGCAATGTACAGTTATGCAGTCCTAGATCTCACCCAGCTCTCACTACCAGAAAAGATAAAGTGTTTTAATCGAACAATGAACGCAACGCAGCAGAGATACCGAGTGTGAACAAAGGTGAGTGTGCTAGCTCCCTGCTTTCACTGACTGAAGACTGACTGGGTGGGAATTCATGCTGGTGACACTGCCGACATGGACAAGAATGTTAAGTATACTCTAGATTATTATCTTCTTTGCTCTTGGTGTTGGTTTGCTTTTAGCTGCACGCTTAAAGGAATGGTTGAACCTCTAATCCCAAACAGCCGATCAACCAGAGTTTACTTTTGTAGCTTTGCACTGGAGCTAATAGGCTAATAGAGCTGACATGTTTGTGCCACTCAAAACCACTTCCATCACTTGTTAGCTACATTAGCCTCGTAGCTTCAGTGCAGTACTCAAGAAGCAAACAAGACACCAAACAGGCCTTAACTGATTTATCACAATTGGTGAACGGAGGAAAACTGTGTAAACCTGAAACATTGGTGGTGTTTAAACTGTACACTCTTTCTTTTAACACGTTAGTCTATACATTTATGTGCTGACCCTGAAGTAAATTTGTACTGAAAAACTTATCAATTGGAATTAAAATGTGGGCATTGATGAACAGAAATATAGGTTATTTTCCCTCTAAGAGAGAAAACTGTATTAATGTTTGGACCACTTGTATCTCTTTTGAACTAATGATACCTTTACTGGGTCTAAATCAAGACAACAGCAGCACAAGCCTCAGAGATTCAGAGCTTCAAGGTGGCAATAACTGTCTAAATTGTTGGTCCTTTCATCAAGATCAAAATTGTTAGTCCAGTCCTCAGTCCATGGCTGGGAGTCCAAGAAAGCACAACGAGCTACTTTCTGGGTGAGCAGCATTGCTCTCCCTCTCCTCGCATTGCTCAACATGTCCATTAGGTGATTAGTGTTTTTCTCCAAGTGTGGTGAGCTGTCCAATGAAGTTGCATTTTGAAAAAATTCATATGGCTCGGAGTACGCTTGCGCTAACCTTCACCCTCCCAGTGTTGGTGGTATGGCACGATTAGAAGAGTCCTGGCTAGTGGGTGGACTTGGAGATGACTACAAAACGGGGGGAAAATCCAATTCAAGAAAAGATTGAGTTTATTGACCTTCAATAAGTTAACAGAATGAAAATCAGATTTTTATGTTAATTTACTATTGGGAGTTTAGTTTAAACCAAACATATTAAAGCCTGAATTATTATTATTATTTTTTAAAGTTAAAACGCTTTTACAGTGTGGAGAATCGGTTGTGTTAATTATAGATTCTGTTATTAAATAGCATAACATAACAAATTGGGCAGCATGGTGATGCTATGGGTAGTGCTGTTGCCTCCCAATGAGATGGATTTGATACTGGGGGTCCTTTCTGTGTGGAGTTTGAATGTTCTTCCTGTACCTGCATGGGTTTCAGTTCAAAGACATGCATGTCAGGTGAATTGGAGATGCTAAATTGCCCCTAGCTGTGTAAAACTGTGTGTCTGCCCTGCGATGGACTGGCAGTGTGTCCAGGGTGTTTCTCTACTGTTTGTTCAGTGAGTGCTGTGATAGGCTCCAGCACCCCCACAACCCTGGTTATGGATAAGCAGTTAAGAGAAGGGATGGCTGGATGGATGAATTACAAATTGCATCTCCAGGAGGCCAGTTTTGAAATGATGTCCTCAATCAGATGCAATACCGCCAGTGAAACTGGTCACTGTGATCTGTAAAGTCCTTAACATTCTGCAGTGTCTTCTTTCTCACTGTCCATTAATGACCAAAAAGCATTGGTCATTGAGACAGTCTTTCAATGATCTGTGATGTTTAGAGATCAGTGGCGGCTGCTTGTGTTTCAAACAGGGGAAGCTCATTTTAGGCCTACATCATAAAATTCGTTATGTTATTTGTACATAAATTCTGCCCTCCGTTCCTTTTTCAGAAAATGGTTTGTGACCCTGTTGTACTTCATCCACCGGCCATGCTATAAAGGGAGCAGTCTGAATTTACCTTTGATATGATCAGAAACAGCGGCTGCAAGACCAGAGATCAAGTCATTTTGGATTGAGTGGGACATACCAGAAAACACAGCTGATGACTGAAATTGTGTGGCCAAGACA
>JBBPCZ010170822.1:0-16563 GCA_037974445.1 Brycinus macrolepidotus
CTCTCTCTCTCTCTCTCTCTCTCTCTCTCTCTCTCTCTCTCTCTCTCTCTCTCTCTCTCTCACACACATACACACACACACACACACACACACTCTAGCTCTTTCTCCCTCATTAGGCAGAGCTAGATGGTGACCTTCTGTCTGAGACCACAAACAGAAATAGCACTTTAATGAATAAACACACTGTCCTCTATAACTGAAACAAGTTCAGCAATTAGCAGGAATGCTAAAGACTTCAGCATTACCTAGTAGCACTTTCTCTAATGTCCTTTCACTGTTGAATAGAACAGGCAATATTAACTTAATTGCTGGTCAAGTAAACATTTAAACGGTTTGACTAAGTTGACTGAAGAGCAATTAGGATTTAATGCTCACTTTGAGAAAAGCAAGGAAAGCAACTGCCTCAATTCAATCAAGCTCTTGATTTAGTTGCATGTATGAATGGTTGGATTTATAACAAATAGCTGTTAATGAGTTATTCATTTTGATTCTTAAATTGTAGGGCACAGTTGGAACTAGCCGAGATTGGAATCGGCAGGTTTTTGCTCCAACTCAGAATTAAATTAGTGATTTGACTGATGATATTGAAAAAACCTGATTCCTATAAGAACTCAAAATCAAAGTCTGGCTTTTTAAAAAGACAAATAATGTAATTCATGCTGATAATACAAAGCTGTAGAAGTGTGTTTCATGTTGTGCATTTATACCCGCATTTACTTCACAAAATAGCTTGTGAGTACTGATATAAGCTGTTAATAAATATCAAGGTATTATTGATATTTAAATGATATTCGGTGTTTTGAAATGTTTCATGTAGTCTCTGTATCATGATAAATGACTACATACAGATATTATGTAATTTAGAAGTTGTGTTACAGGATTGTATACAATTAAGTACAAAATACTGCTTTTTAAAAGGTATTTGCAGGAATATATTCTTTGCACTGGGGTCAGTAGGAGCAGTGGTGGGCATGTCTCCTTCCACCATACTTATACATCCTTTTCACTTGGACTTATGACCTTTCTTTGATTTGTTCCTTGTCCTATGCGTTTGCTAATGTGTAGATATTGAAAGGAAAGAATCAGCAGAATGAGAGGGAGAGAGAGAGAAACATTTGATTATTCTACAAGATGGTGCACATGCAGTGTTGGTGCTGGATTAATTGAAGGTCTTTTGAATGTAAATTCAGAATTGCTGGTCTTTTTGTGGCTCATAATGACTGCATGCTGTTAACCTGATAATCATCTGTGTGTGCACAGGGTCGAGTCGCCGAGCCCGTCTCCCCATTCCACAGCCGTAATTACTCAGAATCGGCAGGACCTCTGGATGCTCTAGGGAATAATGAAGTCCTTATCTAGATAATATCTTGATGCTTGTCCAATATGTTTCAGTGTGGTGTTGGTTATATGGTGTATAAAGCCTTAATTTAGGGATCACTGCAGTTTTCGACCTACATTTGCGAGGATTTCAAATGACATTGTGTCATTCACTAAAACTTGCAGTAGATGCAGTTCCATCTAAAGTAATTCTGGGTTAACGGGGCACTTATCTTTTTAAAATGCTTTAAATGAATGAGCATGTTTTTTTTCTCAGTTTGTAATAGTCCAACATATTGCAAAAGCTGCAAAACTGAATCATTCTTGTGATGTTGGCGCTCATCACACTCAAACCTGTTTAGACTACCTGTATAGATTCTCAGGACCAGATGTACAGATGAGTGCAGCTCAAAACATGCCTTGATACGACTGCAATATGTTCCCACAATGCATCTGCATTTAACATTCGATTTACTGCATCAACTATAGCTTATCAGCTAATCGCTCCTCTTGAAGAGTTACTGTGATATAACAGTCATGAACAAGCTCGAGACAAAATAGAAAAGTGTCAGCAAAGTTCAGTGATGATGAGATAGCGGTGTTCATTAATGACATTCTTTCTCTGCCAAACATTCTACAAGGGTGTTATTTTACTGTAACAATGTTTTTTTGAGACCAAAATGCATCTGCTTTTAAAAGACGGAGACAAACCACTGCGAGGCCATCCACCAAAAGATAAGCAAATGTTAGTAAATCAGGCAAAATGTATAATCTACTACACATGTATTAACTCGTACCACTGTTTTGTGCTGTCCTCCCTTAAATGCATATGCACACTGAAGAGAAGCGCACTTTTTTTTTACCATGCACACAGTCCACAAACTGCGATGCTTTAGATTTGTACATTTCACACTGGTGCAAAATGTGTCCAATTTGCACATTAAACTGACTGACATTTGTAATGAACAATGAAAGTTACTTGGAATATTCCAAATAAGTCAGTGTCCCAAGCTTTTGTTGGACAGCATATACGCCCGACAGTATGAGACAACCTGAAGCTCAGACTACTACAGCATGTTTGATCCACAGGCATACGGCCCTGTTGGTTGTTTCAGTTAATTATATAAGTCCAGTTTCATAAGGATAAGCATCAAAGAGACCTTGATGGTCTTGTTGCTGTTGCAGCTGCAGAAAGCAGAGCTTTAAATGGCCTTGTTTTGTTTTTGATTGGAGTTGAAGCGTTAGCTGATGTCCTTGAGAGTTGTGTAAGAAGTCTGTTTGGCAAGGAGGGGAGGGTGGGAATGGAAAAGGGAGGCGAAGAGAGATATGGTGGAATCAAGGTGGGGATATACAAGGCTTTTAATCAATGAGAGGCGAGAGAAGCAGGGGGGGGATTTTGCAATGATAGGACTTGAGGAATTCTAATTAAAAGTGTTGAGGGCCGAATAGCAGATTTTGCAGAGTAAGTGCTGAGAAGGAATTGAAGAGGATAAGAGGGTAAAAAAGAGAGATGATGGAAAACAAAAACTGATGGAAAAGGGCCTACTTTTTTGTGTTTACTTTTTGGAAGGCTACTTTCTTCCTCACCACTCTGCTGTTTTGCCTATCTCTCCTTCTGCCCCTTTACTTTCTATTTTCAGTCTGTTTCCTTATCTCAACCTCCTGGCTCGATGTGTCGTGCAGCTAAACTATCACTGCTCTCCGAGATACGTTTCTCGCCGCCATCTGTGACAAGCTGCGAAATGACACCTCCAAACACCAGCGCCTTTGATTGACACATGTTGTTCCCATGGTGACATAGACAATGGCCTTCTGGGGGCAGACATGGTGAAGCAAAAAGTGATAAAACCTGAGAGTCACCCTCCCTGCCTCTCGCCGGGTATTTGCATGCGTGTTGCATAGTGTTATTAGATTGGCGTATGAATGCGCCGCTGAGAGTGAGCTACTGTGGCATGTCCTTTGAGGCTTGTCGCTTCTTCTCGGCTCTCTCGTGCAGCGGAGGCATTTATCATGATCATCTGTATTTGATCAGCGTTTAATCAGGCCTGGCATTCTGGAAGCGCTGTGTCACTGTTGCGTTGCAGAAAGATGAGATATTAAGGTGCTTGTGAATGCTTGAAAAGAGGCAAAAATCAGGCACGAGGTCCCGTTCTCTGCAGAACTGATCACAAGGTAAAGATAACACTTCCTAACCTGTCCTGCTGCTCGTCTCAATGCCTGTTCAGCTCAGTCAGCAGGAAGTTTTTAGGTTGGCGGATTTATGTGTTTGCTTTCCAGAGAAAAATGAAAAGCAAAGGAAAATGGAGCTAACCGACAGAATCAGCACCAACAGAATGGTTTGAAAACATTGATAAATACCTGTTATATACCAGTAAGCCGTGAGAGGTTGCACATTAGTCAATTTACCACAGTTAAGGTAAAAAACAAAAAGTGTTAACACAAGTTTATAGGCTTATTCCTTTGACAGAAATGAATTGGTTTGTTCATAATGAAAATGATGCTGCTGTTTTCAAATGATTTGGGGAAAAAAGTGAGATACATGGTTTTCTTTGAGACATGTACTTATCACTAGGTAGGGCATGTGCATGCTCTATTGCTGAAAGCGCCACTTTCAGTGCAACAACGATCAACCCAGATACAGGTGCAACATTGGTGATTCCAAAAACTGCACAATGATTTTTAACTACTTGACACATTAATACAAGTTTATCTTCATCGAGTCCTTGAATGTGATTCAGATTTTAGGATCAGAGCTCAAAAACTTTTTTTTATCAAGATGAAATTGTCCTGCATTTGCTAACTGTGATGCCCATGCAGCGAAGTGGTCTTGTCTGTGTTGGTACAAACTGTGCTCTGTACACTGGTGACAGGTGACAAGCTAACCCCTGCAATAGCTGAAATGGCCATAAGAAAAAATAAATAACTACTTTAAAACTTTAAAGGTTATAAAGATTTGGGCAGAAGCCAAGAGGCAAATCAGAACATTGGTTTGATCCTGATATAGTTTAAGCATTTGCTTGCAGACACATTTCTGGCCAGGGGGGGTTAGCATTAGAATGCCATTTCCGTGGCTTTAGGAGCAGATAGGCTCTATTTGCAGTGTTTGCCTGCAGTGTCTGCTCGAGGTCACATTGCTGGAGCCCCGACTGCCCACTGTGTGCAGACCGGCCCTGTCCCTGTCCACTTTAGAATCCCACTCTTGATCTTTCTTCGCCAAAATGTGAGTGCATATGTGTGTCAGCACTGTTTAATGCAAGCGTCTCTCTTGAGGCTACTCTGTCTGAGGTGGATTACCTGTGGATGTATGGGTGTGTGTGTGTGTGTGCGTGTGTGTGTTTGTGTGTGTACACGTGTGTATGTGCACATGTCCTTCTAATTTAGTGCAACAGGCTGCTCTGGGCGTCCCTGTGCTTCATACATGACATGCAGACACACACACACATGACTCCACAGGCCCTGCAGCAAGCCCGGAGCCAGCAAGACAAAGTTACTAAAAACTGAAGGGGTGTGTGTGTGTGTGTGTGTCTGTGTCTGAGAATGATAGAGGGAAGGAAGAACGCATCTACCTTCAGTCCACTAAAGACCTAGATCAACATTGTCTGAGTATAGTCGTACCTTTTCAAAGCATTTCTAATAACACATGATCTCCCACAGGCTTGGCCTGAGTCAGATTTAGCTATGTTGCTTTTCTAAATGTAGTAGCTAGAAGACATTTTTTTGAGTCTACGGCCATTGTACTGAACTGAAGTTACTGTACTGAAGTTCTGCTTCTGTAGTATAATTTTGAAAGTTTGGGCACGACTGGTCAAATAAGACAGAAATTAACACCACCTTTGCACTTTTAGTCAGTACTTACTAATATCCCTTTACTTGACATTATAGCCTCCAAAGATTTCTTGCAGCTAGTTAACAGTCTTTCACTTCTTAGTTTAGGACTTTTTCCGACTTGCAGAAAATTTCTAGTTCAGAAACATTCTTTGGTCATCTTGCGTGTACAACATCTAATTACAGTTTTAATAATACAGGGGTACTGCGGACAATGAAAGCCATTTTAAAACCTTAATTTTGGATTTCTTGAAATAATTGTTTTTTATTTTTATGGACGTTTTGGATCGATGTCCTCTTGTAATATCCACCCTTTTCTTCCACAGCTTCTTCACTGACCGGGGGACATTAGCCTCCAGCAGTAGAATCCTTTATTCCCTTTTCTCTAGTACACTTGCTTGGATGCAGGCTGCCTCACAACCCTAAAGCTTAACAGATTCACCCCCATTATTAGGCAAGATGATCTTTTGTTAAAAAGCATTCATACACTTGATTCCAACATGCTTCTAGTTTATCTGGTTTTGTAGACTGACTTATGTGATGATTTCACAGTTAATGTTACTTTCTGATGACCCTTCCGTGTAGATGATGTTCAGCATCTATGCACAATGGGGGAGAGGTCCAGTAAATATTCTTGTGCCAGCCAGATCTTCCTGCAGGCCCTTGACAGTATTATGGGGACATTGTTTTGCACAAATGACCAGTATATTAACATTATTTTGGTCTTGATCTCAACAGTTGTCATTAATAAACCTATATACTGTATCTTATTGACATTTGGGAAATTTGCATTTAGAAAGATATTGTATTTAGAATCTTTAATTGTCTTCTCTTTCCTTGTAAGAGTCAGTTATCTTCAGTTTAAGATTCTCACTCGCTTAGCTGAGTCCATGGCTGTTGAGTGGAAGCACAACACCCTGAGAGGTCTGAAGGGTCACATAATTTATGCACTGGAATTGCTTGGATACATTAAAATAAGTTCTGAGACCTTACTGTGGTGGATCGACTGAAAAGGCGGCAAGAGTGCTTCTATAAATACCATTCTATTTTGTTTTTCAATATATTAAATTCAACAATGATAATCATGTACTAGCATATAGAAATGTGTCAAATTTGTTCCACGCAGATGGGGAATTAACATCTATTCACATCAACAAAACATGTAATTTGACCTGTATACCCAAACATTTTCTTACAGATATCTCCTAAGAACAAATCCCATTCCTTGCTTGGCTTCTCCAAATTTGTCCTTTTGTATTACAGGTTATGATAGGATTCTTATTACTGCTGAATTCAATTTTTGTGTTGACAACAACTCTGACTGTAAAGCTAAAGAATTCCTGCAACTTCTACCTTTATTAGATTTTCATTGCCATGTAGTAATGCAAGTAATGACTCACACTTAAAGCACAGGGCCAGATGCGCAATATGGTGCTATTCTCATTATTAATTTATGTAACCTTTATTAAAGTAAAACTTAAACCATCAAAATGTTTTACTTCTACTTTGTGCTCCATCTTCTGTGCTCCATCATCTCCATCTTCCTCCCCTTCCCTCTACAAAGAAAAGGGCTATGCTGAAGATGCTGAGGATGAAGACTTTTGTCTAATTGTAAACGCAGAACCGTTCATATCCACCACATCTAACAACCACATGCCATTGACTTTTTTCATACTTTCAGTCATTTTCAACCTGATAGAAAAGATTCAACTGTAAAAGAAAATCCTTAATACTCAACAGTGATGCATTAACAATATCTTCTGTTCTTGAACAGTGCATCTCCACCTCCTCTGTACGCCAATTCACCATCTCTTCCTCCATCCGCGAGGTGTAGGGGAAGAGATGAAACGCTGATTAGATTGTTCTCTGATCAGGTGAGATTTGATCATCAGAGGGTTTTGTCCCAGCGGGAGACCTGCTCTTCGGCATTTGATCATGTGGAGACATTATTTCTTCCATAGAATTACGCCGGCCTCTGGCTTTAAATACAATTAACCACCTCTCTTGTCCTTTATATCCAGACGTCATCTTTACCTCCAACCCCTGTGATCCCACGTATTCTAAAACACACTGTGGCTCTGGATTTTCTATTTGAGGCATGCGATCGAGCTGAAGATCCTTTGGTGAAATGGAAAAATCTCAAAGTCCTATTATTTCCAGACATCAGTTATGGGTTTCTTTGCTATCTGGACGCATTAGGCAGGTCAGGCCTGATGGTGCAGCAGACTAATTCCTACTGGAGATGCTCTCGAAGACAGTGCCAAATCGCCCGCGGCCATGGGCCCAGCAGAGATAAGATTCTGTCGAATTTGTGCTGTTTGAAAGAAAGAGAGAGAGAGAGAATAAAATCGGCCGCTGATTCTCAGCCGCTCGCTCAAAATAACCAGCCGTTGATTTCATTTCCGTCTTCATCTGGTAAACAGACAATTAAATCAACCTCAGCGAGATTGTTTATGGTTAAGAAGAGAAAAGTAACTAAATAAAAGATTAATTTGCTTTTGAAGGCAATGAAACACAATTAGCAGTGACATGGAGCTAAAGGGGGATTTGAGGGAGCATGCTGATTTGATTTGGCGTTTTATTTATTTATTTCTGTATTTATTTTGCTGGCAGCACAGGGTTTAGGGTGCTGGAGAGTGAGAGCTGACAGGCTGAAGTGTGTAAGTGGCTCTGAGGGATTCAGACAGGCCTGCCCACTCAGGTGTTGACTTCCAACATCTACAGAGTGGGAGAAGGCCAGAGGAACCGCCGAGACATCAGACAGAAGATTTGTTCATCTCGCCCACATAGAGAGAGACTGCGAGAGAGAGAAAAAGAGAGAGAGAGATGAAGGCACTACATGATTTTTCCATAACAGGCAGGTGACCTCCACAAGCCAGTAGCTGCTAATACTGGAGGGGTTAGCCACAAATCCCTCATGTTTTTAGAGCAGACTGAGAGAGTGCGCGCGAGAGAAAGAGAGAGAGACCTGTAGGGGAGAGATTCCTCAGGAGAGAAGCCATTTAAAAGGGCTGCACTAAAAGGTAGAAAACAACAACCTGTGAAATAGATTGGAGATGGAGTGACTGTGCTCACTGAAGGAAAAAAAGGAACACTGATTTGAATCACTTTTTTACCGCTGTTCGCTTGAAGACACTAATCTATAGTGTGCTGTTAGCCAGAGTGAGAGTTCAAAAATGTTCAGAATTGACTTTCATTGGCCTGCTGTTAATGCTAACAGTGTTTACTGAAAGGCCAGATTTGAGTCAGATTTGGCCGGATTACTCACTGTTTGGTGCCTCTTCTACCAGTTAAATTATTAACCATTTATGAAGTGACATACAGATCGTTTTTAAATGTTTTGAACACAATCTCAATCATTTTATATCAAATTCAAAACTAATAGTATATTGTGTCTGTGTATGTGTATATATTTGTTACACTTGTCACACTGTCTTGTTTTACTTTTTGTCTTCATGTTGTATATTGTGTGTTTGTTTTTTTGTGCTGTCCATGCACCTGGGACTGTAAGAAACACAATTTTCTTTGACCTATATTCTGTGTCCGTGGATGGATGACAATCAGTTCCAACTTGAACTTGAACTTGATATATATGTATGTGTGTTATGCATAAACTTTCCATTTTTTAATATTCATCATTAGAAAGCTATTAGACTATTAGAAAGTTGACTGAATAGCGTATTTATTTCGATAGCACACTGTAACTCCCTATTATGTACAGATATTCAAATAAACAGATTATTCAGGTAATTTCAGCCTTGGGGCAGAACCTGTGATTTTGGGTGGTCCAGCTTGACGGGGGATATGTAACATGATTAACTATTTGGTAGCTGTATGATGGCATTAATGCATGTGTAACAATTTCATTAGTACTAAGAATGTTTTGAAAAGGTAGATGCCCCCAAACCTTGCCCCCTCTTCAGCTCCGCATTAGTTGGGTTCGTATGGTCTGTGATGTGTGCGTTTATTCCCTCACTGTTGCTGTCGGTGCTGGTGTCCAGTTGCCGCACCGTGCCGCGCTCCAGTGCAGAGCTTTTATAGCCTGTGGTGCAGAGCTCCAAGAGAGCGCTGACAGCATGAGTGACGGCACGTGGAGCGGCTGCAATTAAAGCCCCTCTCTGCTTGACAGCCGGCCAAACCCGCCAGAGCTGCTTCATGAGAATGTCGATAACTAACGGTTTTCACCCCCACTCGCTTCCCTCCTCCTTCTGCCCAGCCACTGGCGTCACAAAGACCAGAGTCACAGCCACTAATGGCACGTGTCCTGCACTGGCATACGGGCCTGGTCCCTGTAGAGCTAATCAAGAACAGTCTGTGTGAATGAGAGAGATTGCCTGTATGCATTTCAAAGACTGAACAAAAAAAGGAACACCCCATCCCCCAACTACACACACATGCTTATGTATCTACCATAACACTTGCCTACTCATGGGACTTAACCTTCCCTGGAATGGCACATTTTCATTGAATGTATCTTGATCTTTTGTAGGATACATCTCCCACTGCTCAGTGCCATAACAGTGTTTTAGCACATATCAGCGACAACAGAGGAATCTGACACACTCATCCTTATGACTCTGAGCTGTGAATACTCCAGTTTGAATCTAAAATGTGTCTTAATATATTTTCACAGTTGTTCATCAAAAACCCTGTCATGGTGGATTGTAACATTAGGTGATGTGGACTGTCAAATAGATATAGATATGGATTGTCATATATATATATATATTAATATATATATTAATATATTAATTGAGATGCATTTTCCAGCATCATTTTTTCAAGATTGTGTTGCATAAAAATGATGACTGAACCTATGAAAGTCTATAGCAAAACATTTTAAACAGGTCATGTGTGTGTCAGCATGTGTGAGAGAGAAGCTTCAGATGATGCAGAATGAAGTCAAGTTGTTATTGACAGATAACTTAGCTTATCTTACTCAAATGCAATAATGGAAGAAATGTCATAACTCGGGCCCCACGGAGGCGCAGTGGGTAGCACTGTTGCCTCACACCTCCATGGTTGGGGGTTCAAATCCAGGTCCTGGCCTTGTGTGTGTGGAGTTTGCATGTTCTCCTCGTGGTGGCGTGGGTTTCCTCCGGGGTCTCCGGTTTCTCCCACAGTTCAACGACATGCGGTTCAGGTGAACTGGGGATTCTAAATTGACCAAAGGTGTGAATGTGTGAGCGAATGGTGTGTATATGTGCGCCCTGCGGTGGGCTGGCGCCCCGCCCAGGGTGAGCCCCTGCTTCGCGCCCGTTGGCCCCGGGATAGGCTCCGGGTACCCGCGACCCTAGTAAGGATTAAGCGGTTAAAGAAAATGAATGTATGTCAAAACTCTCCCTGTCCTGCTCGTTGCTAGATATTTTAAAATTTCTATTACATAGAACTCACATACATTTAACGTGGCAAAATTAATTGCAGATTTAGACCATCAGTTAGAACAACTGCCCTGAAGAGTGGCATATGAACATATGCCAGTATTTTGAATGTTTTTTTTCCTGACAGCTCAGGAGGGTGGTGATAACAGTGATCAGTCGTGAAGCTTATTTCTGATTGATGAAATGGCAGGGGGGGTCCTTCCCCAGTCTACCACATTCCATAACTGGGTGGATTTTTTTCACGGCAGACAGCCGCTGGCTCATAACAGCTTTATTGTTATTGGCCAATACCTGCATGAATTAGGCTGCGGCTTCAGGCAAATGACATCTATATGAGGGTAAGTTGAGGAGGATTGTTTGCTAATATATAAATGAGGGAGTAGTTTGCTGCTGCTTTTTTCCATGCAGTGAAAGCTGATGAATATATTGAATATCATTTTTTTTGTGTTACAACTTGAATTTGATGTGGGGATGTTCTTATGTCATTCAGGGATATCAATGATTGATTTTGCACAACTTTGATGAGTGAGAGCCACTGTGTGCGGATCCACATGTCTAATGTGTTACGAAGCTTAAACTGCAAAAAGTGACCTGTGAAGCCACTTCAAATCTAATATTCATTATATGTAAATAATAATCATAATAATCATAATAATAATACTTTTTATTTAGATAGGACCTTTCCTAAACTCAAGGTCGCTTTACAAAGAGTTGAGACATAGAACAAAAAATATCGTTTGACAATAGTAGACAATAGTAAACATTAAACATTAAACAGACTGAATTACAACAACACCCATTACAGTAGCAGGAAAGAACAAACAGATAGCAGAATCAAGTGTTAGAAGAAGATATATAGCACTAAGAGAAAATATATGTTTTTAATTGGGTTTAATTAGGGACTTCGTGACTTTAAGCAAGCCAGTACCAGATGAGCATAACGATATTGCACCTGGGCGGGAGGTATGAATACACAACCTGGGGTGTCTAGTCTGTTCTGGGATTTGAACCAACAACCTTCTAGTTGCTGGCTCATGTCCTCTCACTGTTAGTCCATTTACTCCTACAATAAGCCTTTAATAAGAAATATTACATGCACTGACCAGATCTGAGGATCTTTTTTGCACTGCATTCGTTCACATGTCTTGATAAAGATGTGTAGATCAGCAAATCTGGAATCACTGTCATTCACATGAACCTTGAACACTACAAGATGTGTCTGTAGCAACCGTGCACCATAGAGGCCCTTCAGCAAAGCCACGAGGGCCACAACGAACACACACTTTGATGTATTGAGTCAGTTATCAAGGTGACATGAAGCAAATGTTATACACCAGGTCAGCATGCAATCGATCATAATCAGCACACACACACCCACAAGCATACACTGATTGTTAATTCCCCAAAGATGGTTTGGTCAGTAAGCCTGGATCAGTTTCAGCAGGGATTTATATTCAGTTTGCCAGTTCTCTTTCACTGTTGATTACTCCAAGCAGGTTCTACTTGTGGCTTCTTTAGATCCTGTGTGTGACGTGTGAGTGTTTCTCAAGGATTCCCATTCATTTCTACCTCAAAAGGATTGCCATCTCCTTGTGGTTACAACAGCAGGAACCAGGTATTTTCTTCCATGGTTCAAAAAAGAACACGTTTACCCTCTTGTTTTTCTGTTCTGACTGTGTGAGATGACTGGCTATTGCAGTGAAGAAACTGTTTAAGTTCTCCTATCAGGCCTTAAATGATTAGAACATCAGAGACATTTTCCATCCTTTTTTGACTTTCCTTTGGGGAAGGAAAGAACATAAAGACATAAAGACTAAATGTTTTGTTGTCGCGTTCGTTGTTGAGGTCCGTCTCATCTGTCCGGTCTCTTCCGCAGCTTGGCTCGACTTCAGAGAAAAAAAACGGCTCGCTGAGGGAGCCCATTCTTAATTATTATTAATAACACTTCTATTTGATCTGCTCGTTTGCTTTTTCTGGAGCTCTGACAGTAGTAATTTCTCTCTCTTTCTCTCTCTCTCTCTCTCTCTCTCTCTCATTCGCTCTGTCTCTCTCTTTCTGCGTAGTTGAGGATAAATAGTCAGAGTGAATATAATTGAAATGTAGTCCAAAATGATTTCCTTAATGTGAGCACTACACACTTTGGAAAACTGCGAGAGCATTTGCATATTTTTAATTAAATGCCTTGAAAAAAATTTTGAAATAATCTAAACTAACTTGTCACTTCCAACATTTTGGCATTAATTAATTAATGTTTGCCCTTGACTTGTCAGCACAGACTTACATGTTTATTCATTATTTTGAAACTTGTCCCCCCACCCCCATCCACACTGTGAGGACGAGAGAAAATTACTGAGTGAAAAACAACAAGAGAGGAAAGTGCAGGTCGAATTACTGAATGCAGATTTTAGTACCATAAGCTATTTCTGCTACTTAGACCTGACCCAGCCCTGCTCCTTTGTGGACAATGTATGCAAAAATCTCATTTGACTTAAAGGGAAATTGTAGCACACAGCTTGGTTTTGCTGAAGTACCTACATTTAGAGAGCAGTGCATATTTCAAATGAAACTTGTTATTCGTTTGTCAGATCACATTGTTAAGTCACGCAGGTGCTGCTGGGTAATCAAGGTAATGTTAGCGTAGTGGAAAATGTGTAGACATGACAGAAAAATTCCACTATGTGAACAATGCGAAAGGCCTGAGCTGCTGCACATCACTTTTAATTCAGGCTGAATGCAGCATGCCGAAGTATTTTCCAATCCACACTTCTGTTTATCTTGCAGTTTAAAAGTAATGTTATGCGCTGACTTTATTCACTGTCAAATGTTGTATAAACCTACACAAACCTAAACCTTGTGTAGACTGTCTTTGAGCATTGAGCTGTTTACTGCATGAAAGAGACCACAGAAGGTACCTTGTAGCTAGCCAAGCCTGTAAAAGTCTCCTATGCCTTCATCTGCTGAAATATAGCCTCTGGTCTTTTTTGATACTGCAGCAGCAGGTCGTATTTATAGAAACTAGCAAATGGCAAAAATTGGACTCAAAGTGTAAAACCTCACTTTGTGCATAATGCTGCAGCACACTCCATGCAGACAGTATCAGTGTGTGTTTGCAAGCAGAGTGGTACAGTGCAACAGCACGGTCAACCGTTTAAAAAAAACCCATAAAGTTTCTCCCTCAACAGCTCAGCACTGATGTTCAAGTCTCTCTTCAGCAGAAATGATTGTGGAGCGCTTTTATTCTTTTTCCCTGCATAGAAGAGCAGTTCCCGTACACACTATTGTGCCCCACTCAGTCTATGACTGGTTTGTAATTTTTATTCATTGGAGTAACAGTACTTGGTGAAAGCCAGTATAGTTATCAGTGACATCAGTGTTTTTGTTGGTGACATCAGTGTTGCTTTGCCACAAACTGAAAAGGCGTGTTTAGCAAACCAGGCATGTTTAGCAAAAGATGTGTTAGCAAACCAGTACTCAGGGCCAATTCTAGCTCAACCATTTGATGTCATGACCCAGAACGTAACATAGTAGTAGGATTGTTTTCCCTATTTTTTATAACAAAGAAAATAATTTGTGTGTTTTTTACGACATATTCTAATAGTTTAAGGTATTTGCATAGTTTTTAGTCCAAAACCTCCTGCCTTTTGGAATTCCTTTTACACCCTGCAGAGCTGTGGTTCAGAAGGAACCCAGTTTGACGTGCCTGCTGTAAATCTTGTCCAACTATTGCAACAGTAGCTACGAAAGAATGCAGTGAAGCATGGATAGACCGATCTCAGGCGAATGTTAAATTATTCGGCCTCTCCTTGGCCAGCTGTGGAGGAGGGAGACAGTTGCCATGGTGCTGCTGACTGACCACTGCATAGCTGCTGACTGAGCAGAGTGGATCGTCGCCTGTGAGCTCAGACAGGTTCAGACGTGTCTAGTGTGTGTGTGTGTGTTTCTGTGTGTGGGTGTTGGCGCCATCTGACAGGGGGCTATTATTAAAAAGATAAGAACCCAAGCTGATCAATGGCCTAAGGACTTTAAAGCATAGAGAAATCCATTATGATCAATCTTGATCTGCGCACAGGTCATAAGATTATACACTGTTTAAAGGAGTGTGTAGATTGGATGTGGTGTGTGTGTTTACAGGAGCCATGCATCAGTTGACACTAGTAACAGTATTCATATTCCTCAGGCTTTCATTCACAGTGATTGCTCCACAAATGACTGTCACTGGTATTTGTAAGGTTTTCTATGGTGAGGACTGGAAGGACTGTACACTACCAAGTGACCGAACAGAGCAATATTAGACATTTTCCTTGTGTTTTTTGACATTGTTCAACTTTATGTACCAACAAAAAAAGCTTTTACCTTATCATTTTCCAATCTTTAGAATTAAACAGGTTGTTTTTGTTACTGTGCTTTTAAAGGGGTGGTTCAGGAAAAATCCAGTTTTTCAATTACACTAGCTGTAGTAACCACAATGTGCAGCAATAACACTTGGTATTAACAAAGTAGTCAACTTTAGAGGATCAGTGCTATAGTGCCAAACCACACTAACGAGTCTGCATGACCTTAATGAATGTCTGAATGTGGTTCGAGTTGGTTGACAGAAATTTCAGTGATGTTTTTGAAGAATCAGGCAGTTTGGGTAATTTGAAAGACTGTCCTAGTGCTTGTTTGGAACATTAGCCTTGCAGTTTTAAATGCCTGAAGCAAAATTTGGACATCACAAAAATGAGGGATAAACAGATTGTTTTGTGTATGGACTGAAAAGTAAATGGAATGTTTTAACAATATTTGACAAAAAATTAATTAATTAATAAAAAGTTGACCATGATATGAGCCCTTTAAGGTGGACAATTTCTCAGACATCCTTCACTTTGCCATAAATTCAGTTCCTTTCATAAATACATTTTTATTCCTATTCCTTTAAAAAAAGTACAATACACCTGCTTACACAGCATTTTTCAAAGCTACCTTTTGTTGCCAGTAAGAGGTATATAAAACATTCATTCCAATCGTTTCTGTCACACATATGAGATAAAGAAAGAAAGAAGGACAAAAGAGGGAGGGGAGTAGAAAATAAGGGGAAGGCTTAGGGTCAATTTGTATTCATAAGTTCCAAATGGAATCGTGGTTGCAGTGTAATAGCAATTACACATGATCATTTAATCAATTATGTCCAGTTAATGTGAGTGTGGCCAAAAGAAACAGCGCTGCCCCGGTATTCCTATTTGTGGTGACACGGAGGATGATAATTTGTTCATCATGTGAACGGTGAGATAAAATGATGTTTGGCCTCTAGAAACTACCGGCCTTGTTATTAAATCACCCTAACGGAAAACGGATGTGATCATTATCACAGGGAACGCGAATGATCGACGAGGGAAAAGCTGTGCTATATTGCTGGATATTAGGTTGCCTTCTAGCTGCATGTATAGATGTAAACACAAACACACACACACTCCTCTTTTCTGATAAAATGCTATTGAATCAGTTCTAGAAATGAGCTAGTCATTCTCTGGGGGCATGAAGAGGTGTGCATTTCACTGTCCTACTTTTTAAAATTTTCACTGGCTCTACTACTCCTTTGGCAACACTGGTTTTACTCACAGTTTCTTTCAGTAGTGTAGTATTTTTAACTATGTGATGTTGCTGCTGCATCATTAAAAAGACTATATTGGTGAATATTGGGCTATTAGTGAGTCATTTAAAATTGGCTTGTTCACTTTTAGGAATCAGGAATCACAGATAGCTTCCATTTATCGCCAGTGTCAATTAAGGTGGACGCCTTAAATGTCAGAAAACATGCTGTCCATAGTTTTAATCATATTTGTCTCGTGACTTGTTACTTGTTTCTGTTAATGCATAGTCCGTGTCCTGAATCAGCCCTGATATGGACAAAACTATTGGGACACACCTGTTTTTCAGGGTTTGGGCTTGGCCCCTTGCTTCCCGTGAAGGACATCTTAATACTTCAGCATACCAAGACATTTTGGATAACGCCATGCTTCCAACTTTGTGGACACAGTTTGGGGAAGAACCTTTTCTATTC
>JBBPCZ010170833.1:0-16562 GCA_037974445.1 Brycinus macrolepidotus
CGCCACCTGGGACAGCCTCGATTAGTCAAGTGCGAGTTCGCAATTTAATCACGAGTGAAGTCAGACTTGGTTCAACGTGCTTCGTAGTACAGGCCCCTGGTAGCAACATTATGTTTATGTTATTGCCAAAAACAATAGTAGGGAGTGTTATCTGTATAATAATATTCATTAAGTCTACACTAGTTTTTTTTAGCTCTCGTATCTTGGCTGACATTTGGTGTTTGAGAGAAAATAGCATACATTTTTAGTTTTGCTGAAATGCCAGAAAAGTCAGCCCAGGTAACATTTGTTGTTGTTCAACAATAGTCATATTGACTATGTATTGACATAAAAATAAAAACAATGAAACCTTCCAAGCAGGTAGAACCTGAACCCATTTTGGCAATTACACATTGACCCAATAATCATCATGCAGCTTTGATGCTGCGATGGATTTTCAGGATCTTTTGCAATGATTTTCATGGCCTGTTTTGAAGTGTAGAGCGAGCT
Organism: Brycinus macrolepidotus; assembly: GCA_037974445.1. NCBI lineage: Eukaryota > Metazoa > Chordata > Actinopteri > Characiformes > Alestidae > Brycinus > Brycinus macrolepidotus. The sequence continues at coordinate 490 of JBBPCZ010170833.1, forward strand.
GTAATAAGACTGTGCTCGCATGATTACCCGCAATTATTAGCCCATGAAAGCCGCTTGTCCAGTGATGCAGTATGAAAGGTTTCCAAAATCAGAAGCCATACAGAAGCATCCTGTGAGTCACTGGCTGCTGGTTCTCTTTCTTGACGTTCTGTCAGAGCAAAAACGGCTCGTCACTTTTGCAGACGATCTGGGTTGTCATATGCCCAAGGTGTTCTTCTTCCTGGCTGTGATTGAGTCGACGTGAAATCTGGTCTGAAAATACGCCACAAACAACACACAGGTCAGTCTAGTTTGACTTGAGTAAAGTCTTTCAGAGTCTTTTTAGAGCCTGTATATTTTGTAGAGGTGTAAGTCACTGATCTGATTCAATTGTGATTGCATTTCATCCTGATTATTTTGGCCTAATTGAAAATGAAATAAAAGTAATGAACCTGATGATCCCTACGCACAAGGTAAACCCAGTCCAGACTCTTCTCTTCTGTGGTTCCCCTGCTGGTGGAATGAGCTGCCTAAGCCGAGAAGAGCAGCAGAATCCCTCTCTAGCTTCAAAAACCTCCTGAAGACTCATCTGTTCAGAGAGCATCTCCTCTCCTGATGCTCTTGCATTACTCTTACATTAAGATTTTAGCACTTAGTGCTCTCCTCTGGTTCTCGCACTGTCCTGAAACTTGAATGTCTCCTCATATTGTTAGTTGCTTTGGATAAAACGTAATATAAATACATCTCAGACCACCATTTGTGGAAATGGGATTCACTTGGTCTAAGTTAGATGTTTGCAGGCCTAAGATGATCACGGTGGCCGAGGAAAAAAAAAAATCCTTCGGTGGCCAACAGCTCAAGCTAATGCTAGTCAACTAGCTTGGTCAAGCTGATTATGCTCATAAACTAGCTTGGTTGAGATGGTTATGCTTGTAGGCCAGTTTGGGCATGTGGGTCACGCTGGTAGACCAGTTAAACCATTAAACTTAACCATCTAATGAAACATACCATATGCTGGTCTACCAGCTTAACTAACTATCAGAGAATCTGGTAACACTGATGCATTAATTGCGGCCTGATCATGCAAAGTAAGTCTGTCTTGGCTGGTGATTAACTGTAGAAATAATAAACCATAGAAATAATCGCGAGTAACAATGTTAGTTGTCTTTTTTTCATTGTAAGCTACTGCTGTAATTAGCGACAGACGTAGCTCGAGTTCAAATAAACAAACATCATTCACTACTTTGACTTATAGATAGATATTATACCAAGCATTTCTGTATGTAGCATAGTCTATTCATATTGTGGTTGTTTTCTTTCTACAGATTTTTATTTAGATTTTTTTTAGACTTATTTTATTTTATATTGTTCTTGTGTCTCTGTGTCTTTGGGTGTTGTGGCAGTCATCACATAAGCAGTTTCCTCCGGGACCAATAGTTTTCTGATTCTGATTCTGATTCTGATACTCACTGTAACAGTTTTGCAAGTTTTTTGTACGAATTGCAGGTATTGTGTTTAAAGTAAGACTCGTGACATTCATTCATTCATTCATGCATTTTCTGTAACCGCTTAATCCTTACGAGGGTCGCGGGTACCCGGAGCCTATGACTCATGACATGAGTCCTCAAGCAAATGGATGAAAACTCACCCAACTGCACCTTCTGTGACATAAACACAAAATCGTGAAAGCAAACAGCTGTGGAAAAAATGATGGTCAGCGTAAATAATTGCAAACGAGAGACATCTAACGGCCCTGATCACACTTATCCCCAAAACGCCTCACAGTTTATTACTTAAACAGGGATTTTGATTGGTCATTGTCACAAATGGAATTGTACCAGCATCACTATATTATATCAGACTTCATATACTGAATATGCTTAAAACTTAAATACTATTTATTTCTATATTTTCTCTGTCACGATCAGATCGATGCATTTTTACACATCATATAAAAAGCATATAAATGGCATTTTCTCCCTAACTGCCACCCACTGTATGACTGAAGAAATAACTGAGGAGTATCTGCACACCATTGGACACGATTAACTAGGTCTGACAAAATGGCCCTTTCCCGCAATCCATTTAGCTCAGTATTTTTGAACGCAGGCTTCTTCATACTCCCGGCTAATGAGACACACTGCTGTCTGCCAGGAGATTCCTGTCCCCGCTGCAGTACATCACCATTAATCCCATTACAGCTCCGTCAGCCTATAGCACTGCTTTTGACCAAGCTTGGTCAATCCTCATTTGCTGCTGGTCAGTTTAAATGCACTCAGAAGACAGAGAAGTACACGACTATTTAGTGCACACTGGCTTTCTCTGTATTATGCTCCTCAAAAGAAGCATAGCTAGGAATAGTGCAAATGTAATGAGTGGTTTTCCCCACTCACTTGTGGGCGGAGACTATCCTGAAAGTTCTCCCGGGTTCAAAGATCTTGTGTTTTTTCCGTTTGTTTCTAAGACCTAAAATAAAAGAAATTGGGGCATTTTTGTTCTTTATGGTTCATTTGCATGTGACACCATTTTTAAAACCCCAGTAGCGGTTATTATTATTATTACATGTTTTTAAATTACAGTAACTTTGGTTCTGCGTGACATAGGAACACCAAACAAAGCTCAGCATGACGTCTGACACCTCCAGCATCAAGACAAACTGGGGAAACTTCATATAAGGAGCTGTTTGGCTGTATGATGATGATTTACCATTAGTTGCACTGCCGGCACGGATCTGTGCCGCTCGTGTTCTAAGGGCTAGTCTTCTAACTCTGTCTTCGGCTGTGATTCAGCTGATTTGTTCTAATTTACACTATTTTCCCAGTATCCCACGTGTACAATGTCTCTGTCAATCCAAGCTTACTCCAACCAGTAAGCATTATTTGTACTGCATTCCTAAATACTGGCCTCAAACCACACGCGTCATCAAATAGACACTGCTGAAAATAAACATGGTGAAATGGTGTTTATCCACTATGCTGTCCAACCCACTGCCCATCAGTATCAGATCTGCACCAACTGTAGTTTTGAAAATCTGCTAAACACTGCACTGTTCTCCTCCGTCTTCTTTTAAATACCTGCACTTCCATTGCATTTTTAATCTTCTTTTTATTGATCTTCTGTGTATTCTTTCATTTCTTTTATTTTTTACTTCCTACTATTTTAGGCCTAATATTTCTATTCTATTCCTGGGGCAGCTTTTGGCCTAGTGGTTAGGGAGTTGTCCCTGCAATCAGAAGGTTGTGAGTTCGAATCCCAACTGCTTGTGTCATCACTGAGGTACCCTTGAGCGAGGTACCGTCCCCACACACTGCTCCCCGGGCGCCCCTGGTTGGTGGCAGCCCCCTGCTTCACTTGGTGAATGGGTTAAATGCAGAGAAAGAATTTCACACTGTTCACACTGTGTGCTGTGGTGTGTTCACGCATGACTATAAGGGGCCACTTTACTTTACTTTAAAGCACAGTGAATGACCTTTATGTATGATAATGTGCTATTGAAATAAGCTTGACTTGACTTGACTGTATGACTATAAAAATGAGAGAAAAGTATGTCTCACAGCTAGAAACATCCTTTTGTCCTAGTATTTGAACACTTCATTTCAAGAAGTACCACCCTCTCTGCAGTCCATACGGTCCAAACATAGAGAAACTGGCCACGGATAAGACACATGACAGCATGTACGAACACTTGTTATGTCCAAGCATGAGGACAGAGGATTTGAAACACACTTCCCTTACACACACACACACACACACACAGACACTAGGCAAACCAGCTGGAAACCTATTCAGTAGACTCACGTATGAATCGACTCCAGACCGGCTGGCAGTAATTTCTGGAAGGACAATAAAGGCCTGAAACATTTATGTTGTTCAGTGCCAGAAACCACACAGGCAAGTCTATTCGAGATTGCTTAATGTCCCACTAAGGCTAACATTAACGTCATTATAGATCACCAGCTACTCAGATTATATACTACTACAGTCAAAGTCACTTAAAGGGACAAGTTTCTACATACACTATATGGACAAAAGTATTGGGACGCCTGACCATTACACCAACAGGGACTTTAATGACATTGCATTGACACTGTGACCACTTGAATCCCAGGACTGCAAGTGGCACCTCTGAGGATCCCTTGAGCAAGGTACCGTCCCCACACACTGCTCCCCGGGCGCTGTGTTCCTGGCTGCCTGTTGCTTCACTTGGTGAATGGGTTAAATGCAGAGAAAGAATTTCACACTGTTCACACTGTGTGCTGTGCTGCGTTAACGTATGACAAATGGTCACTTCACTTCACTTCACAAATACATGGACTTTAATATGGAGTTGGTCGCACCGTTGCAGCAATAACAGCTTCCACTCTTCTTGGAAGGCTTTCCACAAGATTTTGTGTTTCTGTGGGAATTTGTGTCCATTCATTCTGTAGAGCATTTATGAGGTCAGGCACTGATGTTCCAGTTCATCCCAAAGGTGTTGGAAGCATGGTGTTGTCCAAAATGTCTTGGTATCCTGAAGCATTAAGATTGCCCTTCACTGGAAGTAAGGGGCCTGGCCCAAACCCTGAAAAACAGGCGTGTCTCAATGCTTTTGCCCATATAGTGTATTTCTTTCATTTTATTGACCCCCCCTCAGGTCAACTGACATTTTCCAATCTTTTTTCTCTCCATTAGAATTAAACTGTAAGGTGTCCTTATCTTATCTTATCTGTTCTTATCTTATCTCATCTCATCTTATCTTATCTTTAATGTGTTGGTTTTTGTGACATCACAAACACAGTGAATTGAAAATGGACTGTTGTTACACCTTACTTTTGTTTTGCAAACTTCTTTCTTCTGTTGTTCTGTTCACTTGGGGCGGTAACAATGCAAATTTTCCACCAGTGGGACTAACAAAGGGTTATCTTATCTTATCTTATTTTATCTTATCTTAAATGTGCTGGTTTTTGTGACATCGCAAAAACAGTGAATTCAAATGGACAAGGAAAACTGGAAAACAAGCACATTTGGAGAGAAGCTTTATCTAAAATGATTATAATGTTTCAAAAAGTACCAATGTTCAGCCCATACAGTCCAAGCAGACAAACTGGCCGCGTTAAAGACACATGAAAGCCTGTACAAACCCTTGTTATGTCCAAGCATGAGCCCAGAGGATTAGAAGCCCACTTCCTTTACACACACACAAACTGTGCAAACCAGCTGGAAACCTATTCAGTAGACTCACGTATGAATCGACCCTGATTGACACTAGGCCACTGCCTGGCCCAGACAGGATGGCAGTAATTTCTGGAAGCCCCATACAGGCCAGAATCCTTTATTGATTGGATTGATTATATTTCAGCCCCACTCCCACTACCACACAACCTATGTGGTCACAATGAGACCCCTGACAGGAAGAACCAATTCCAACCAACTGCCTATAGATGTGGGGAACAAACTCTGCTCTTCTTGAACTACTGTACAGAAGTTTTATGATTCGTGTAGTCTACCACACAAGATTCTCTCTTAAAAGGTGCCAAAAAGGGGTTTTTTGGAGTGATGCCATGCTTGGTAAAGGAGACATGCAAGTCCACGTAATGTTAAAGTTATAAACCATCGAAACGTTTGAAACGTCCTAGGACTATGTGCCCAAGCCAAGAACCTTTATGTTAAAGGCTGCTGGGTTGAATCTGGTATCTTATGCTGCCTTCATCTGCTGTGAGAATTGTTGTAAATACTAAATACTAAATACTAAACACATGTGTAGTTAGTAGTTGAAGCTTCGCAAACAGTTTTGATGTTCTAAATTGTAACTGACCTTTCATTATAGTGCAGGAAAGAAAGGATTCAGTGGCTGAATTCTTTAGGCAACTTTAGTTAGTTAGGACTGATTAGGCCACAGAAAATGGCATACATGTAAATGTAGAAATTCTTGATAAAACCTAGAAATTGACATTTCAAAGATTTTTGCTAACACTCACGGTAACTGATTAATCCTCACTAGGGTTGCGGGTACCAGGAACCTATCCCGGGGCCAAAGGGCGCGAGGCAGGGACCCCCTCTGGGAAGGGCGCCAGCCCACCACAGGGCACACACACATACACCACACTCACACCTACGGTCAATTTAGAAACCCCACCTCACCTGACACCATGGGCGCTGGAACCATTATAGCAGGGGGGGACGGGCCCCACCCACTTTTCAAAATCATTCGTTTCGTCCCCCCCACCTTTTCTCTCCCGGACAACAGTCGAGACGTACAGCTCTGCGCGCACCCTAACCACCCCCTCCCCCCCCACCCCGGACAACGAGTGAGACATAGAGCTCCGTGCTCCGAGACCCCGGAGGAAACCCACGCCACCACGAGGAGAACATACAAACTCCACACACACAACACCAGGACCCGGATTCAAATCCCCAACCCTGGAGGTGTGAGGCAGAGCTTTACCCACTGTGGGGCACCTTTATGCTACCAAATTTTAAAAATCTTATTAACAGACTTTATTTAATAGGACACTATATCGTGTTGTATTTTTATCCAGGGAATATTTCAGTTCTGTTCATTCATTCTGTTCGAATTTCATTTCCAAATGTAAGATTTTACTACCTGCTTAAAACATTCCTAACTAAAAACCTATGTAGGCCACATCTTTGACTCCGTTCACACCTGGTCACTCCATGCGTCTTGAGTATTAGTATTATCAGGCATCAGGATTATATCTGGATAAGGCCAAACCACATTAAAGTGCAGGTGTAAATGCACCCAACACGTATTTAAAACATATACAAATACAGACTTCAGTGAGATGATCTGAACCTCGTGTCATAGCAGTCTAAACACAACCGTATCTCCAAGACACATTCAGACCACCTTTCAGAATGCCACCACCTTAATGTAGGCATCACTACCCTTTCAGTTTGTCTCCTGACGTGAGTTTCTCCTCTGTAATTTAATTCCATGATGCACTTTGAACGAGCCAGTCCAGAAATAAAGCACCAATTTGCTTCAACTTTTCCTTGTCTTGTCGTTTTTCACCGTCGCGCTACAATAGACTGTGTTGTAATGTATGTGATTCATGACGCAAGAGTATCATTCTTCGAAACAGCTTCTTTTTGTAAACACTGACTGTTTCTTTTGAACAGAATGGGAAAATGGGGAGCAGCACAGGCAATCAGTTGTACTCATCATCACATAGTAATAGGATTTCAGTCTGGCTGTCTGGAGGCACGTCTGATTACCAGGTGTAAACGAACGTGACTGAAATGGTAGTTTTAGCTTGAATTTTTGTGGAAATTCATGACATGACCGGACAAGCAATACGAGAGCAGGCATGAAACGACCCCCTTTGTAATATCCAGTTTTGGAACACTGTGGAAAATTCTTTACAGGGATTAGATTACACTCAAACCAAGAGAGGAGAACGGGTCATAGACCGTAAAGATGTCTGAGTCACTTCTCCAATAGCAGACATATCAAGGGTTTGGTAACCTTCATCTGACCAGTACCTGTCAAGGGTTATTCACGTCAACGCAGACTCTCTCTGCACAGTAGCTTCCGTGTCTTTCTTAACCAAATAGGACAGCAGCCTTTTAAATGATGAGCCCCCCAGTCTCTTCCAATGGGTAGTTGTGATCTCCGCACCGGTCAGATATGTCACATTTCATATTTTTGTGTAGGTACTGGATGCATTATTGATTGAAGTGGATTATTTATGAGCTTGCGGAATTACTCCTTAGTAAATTAGCTGCAGATTATTGAGGCTAATGGATGTGTTGGGATCGCTGAGCTGCATTTTGTGGGCAGAGCATGTGTGCGACTTGGTAGAATATAGTAAACCAAAAAAAAAACATGCCTTTGGTTCACCTTCGTATCAGCCAAATGCGCATTAGGGGCTGATCTGGTTTTAACTGAAGGATGGACATATAACACAGTTTCTAAATTCATTTGTATTTGTGTTGTGTAGACGTTACATTTGCAATATTTTTTAATGGAATACTCTATCACACTGACACACTTGACACATCTGTAGCATACAATCAATTAAGCGCGTGCCACTCAGCGTGGGTGGGCAGGGATAAGCAGCTATAGGTTGCTTAGACAGATGTACCGTATGTAAATGGAATGTTGTTTGTGAATTCAAAACAAGCTGTTTTTGCAGTTTCGTTTTCATATATGGATTGTACAGGCTGGTAACAGTGTATTTTTTCTTTATAACGATTACAAACTACATCACACTCTGAAAAAAAGTGAGTAAAATTCAGTTTTCTGTGATAGGGGCCCTTTAAAGCATATAATGCATGAAAAGCATATAATAAGATATATATATATATATATAGAAACTGACTGATTTTTTTATGACATGCAAGATATGGAAAGTATTCTAATAAATAATATATGTATGTAGGACTGTATTTATAGAGGGAGTGAGAATTTGAGAATATATATATATAGAAATAGCTATAAATAGATCGATAGATAGATAGATGGATAGAAAAATAGATACAAATTGACAGATTTTTAAAGACATGTAATCCTTTTTTTGTATTTATGCTTCATTTTTCTTAAATCCGGTTATTACTGATATGTATGATGTACGGAATGAAAAAGGTCATTGATCACTTGCACGTTGAGGCACTTTCTCTTGGCTGTCCACGCCTGTGCATTTTCGAATGCTCTAGCGAGTCCATTCCCTTTAGCCGTGAGCTAATTTTACACAGTGCTGTGGACTCAAAGCCCTTGATTGCCTTTTACCATTTACTTTCTCTTCATCTCTCCTAGGGGTCATTGTGCTCCTTACGGCAAAGGTAGACGTCATTCGGACGCTGAATTAAGCCTGTCTGACTGGGAAACGAGGTAAACAGAAGCATGGCTATGGTTTAGACTCATGTCTGATGCTTTAAACCTGACTCGGTGTGACCAAGAGGCATGTTTTGAGTACTTAATTTTTTATTATTAATATATAATTTTTTTTATATACAGCTCTGGAAAAAAAAAAAAAGAGACTACTGCAGTTTATTTTGAAATCAGCATCTCTATGAGTGTGAGAACCATTCCATGCCAGTGTCTGTTCAATTCCTACACAAGCACCTCATTCTGCTTTATGAGGTACTGATTAGTGATCACCTGAATCAAATTTTATTTAATGAGGAAAAGGGTAAAAACACTGCTGTAATCAACACTCTCCTCTTGCAACGTGACCAGTTGGATGGCAAAACACTACTAGATATAGGTCAAAGGTAATTATTCCCATTTTGTTTAAGAGTGAACAAGAGATTTGTTTTCTTTGAATTAATCAAGTTCTGTAAACACGACATCATTTCTCTTATTTTGATGGATTGTTATTTCCTTTAAAATTATGCTTTAAAGAACAATATTTTTATTTGGAAACAAGAAATATTGTCAGCTGCTCAGTTTAATACTTGCACCTATAAAAGATAAAACCTGAGAAACTGAATATTTTTGCAGTGGTCTCTTTTTTTCCGGAGCTGTATATATGGGTTTAACTCAAATGCAGCCCAAGATGTGTCCGAAATTCACTTTGCTCTGGAACTTCAAGCCTAAAGTGGCTGAATATAGGAAGTTTACACCTTGTCTACTAGCATCATGATAACTACTATATAGCTATAACATTCTATTACTTTTGGATTGTTTAAAAAAAAATTTGTCATTTAATTCAATACAGATGACAGATAATGAAGATGACTGCAATAAAGGAAATTTTAAGGAAAATATTGCATTGTAGTGAAATGCAGTGGAGGTGGATTGTCAGCCAAAGCTATGTATACTGATGGTACTTAACCAACAAACAGGCAAATGTTTTTAAAGATATTTTGTTCCTCACTATTAAGGCAAATGATTACATAAAAAAATAGTAAATTTGGGGCAGTTAAAATAAAATGATATAAAATAATTATTTAAAACAATAACTACTAGTAGTATACAATTATCACTAGAAATCATTAAAACATTATAATAATAATTAAATGAGTAATAATAAAATACAATTAAAAAATTAAAAAAAAACATTAAACTTCTTTTGATATCTGAAAATTTTGATGTTTTTATTTTTTTGCCCAATTTTCTTCGTGGTTTAGTTTGTGGCTACTAGTCCAGTCTCCTCCCGAACACAGAAGAGACACCTGAGACACATAAGACTCCATTGCATCTTCTGTAGCTTTTCTAAACATGCTTGGAGGAGAACGCTAAGTGCTGATTCTGCTATGTCAGCCAATGGAAGCCCATGCTGTTTGAGTGATGGGGAGGGGAAAGACCATCCAGTGCACCCAGACAGAGTTAGGAACAAGGTGCTAATTGCTGGGATATTTGTGTCCATTGCTTGTTACCAGTTTTTCATGAAACTATTGCTGTTTAATTCACTTAAGGGACAAAGTAACTCCAACATTATGTGCTAAACTCAGCTAACAAAGCTTTTTCGGGGCCTTCAGAACATTCAAGTCAGAGGATAACTTTACAAATCTTGAAATACTTGGAGATCATGGAGACGATCCTGCTTATGCTTCTATTAATAGGCTCGGATGCATCAGCATGCAGTGACGGCTGACGATGAAGGGTTATTTTCTTTCTGCGTGATAGTCACTGTGTCTCTGTTATGTTCCTCTTTTTTCTGATGCACCACACAGGGACTCATTCTTTCTCAATTGTGCAACTTGATCAAATGATTTTACTTTCATGTGGAGCAAAAGCAGTTCCTTTTGAAGAACTTGCAATCGCAGCTAAAAGGATTTCTTTGCGAAACATGAAAAAATACGAAACAGGACAATGTTGTTCATTTTGCATTTAACATCTCCGAAATCCAAACCCATAACAAGTTTAATCAGTGAAATTGAGGTCGAACCATAACATGACTTATGTGGTACGACTTCCATCTTCAATCTGAGGAGACTTCACCAATCCAAAAATGATCTAGCATGATTCCTTCCATGCATGAAGCAAATGCATGCCCAGGAACTGTACTTAAGTTCACGAGCCATTCTTTGACTACCTGGCTAATGTCTTCACCTCACTTGGAATGGCTACTTGATTTTTACACCTAGAGCTGTGATACACTTAGACAAAAGCATCTGCTAAATGCAGTAAATGTAAATGTAAATTAGAAATCCCTCCACCATGCTGGTATACATTACAGATGCACAGTCTGTGTTAGTCAGTCATCACTGGTCAATTTTTGACCACAGAGCTAAATATTTTGGGGTGATGCAACACTCTCAACCTAGCAGCAACACCGGCGTATGTCAGACATTACACCATCATCACATGCACAGTCATGCCACCATTACATACTCTTAATAATAAAGGTTCCAAAAGGGCTTCTTTGGAGCAATTCCGCAGAATAATTATTTGTGGTTCTCTAAATACATTCGGTGGATTGTTCTTGTTATGAATGAGATATGTGAGTGAGAAGAACCTTTTATAAAATTTGAAGAACCTCCATATTATGTAGGTTCTATGAATAAATCTTTATTCAGTGATGAACATTTACATTGTGTGGGTTCTCAAAACCAGTGATTCTCAAGCTGGTCCAGACAGTGGACGCTGTTTCTCTTAAAAGGTGTTGCTTTGTGAAGAGTTGGGTAGAAGCAAAAATCTGGACCATCTGGAGGTCCTGGTTTGAGTATCACTGTTCTTCACAGCCACAAATCTCTTTCCAAACATAGGGCTCAGGAGCAGTATTTCTTAGGAACATTCAAATGGTCCATATTTTTTCTCCAACCCAGGGAAGAAGGAAAAATGTAATTTGTCTGGGAGAACCCCTGTTTTGGGAAACCAAAAGAGGTTCTTTTATAGCATCACACAAGGAACTTGTGGCATTTTTTTTTTCAGGGAGAAAAACCACCCAACAAAAGTCCAGATCTAAAATCAGAAACTGACTAAAGATGAAGCAGAAGAGGGGGGTTGTCAGTTGTGTACCAACAGATGGACTACAGTCTGTATTGTTGAGCTAAGGTAGGTGTTTCTAATAAAGTGGCCAGTGAGGTTCAATCTTGGTTTTGAAGAAACCCAGACCTAAAGTCTTCTTATTGGGATGTTACCAAGTGCAGAATTGATGTAACTGTTGAATGGCTTTATGAAGAAATTGGAAAGAAGTACAAATTCTGAAATCATGTATGTAAAATTTTGTCTCAGCTCCAGGAACAGAAGCTATTGTGAAGAGCAGTCGGTCCAGCAGATGCCTCTGGGGAAGAACCAGTCTCTCCGCTAGTTAAAGAAATCTAATTCCTGTATTAAAATGTAAATGGCGGTAATGGAGACTATAATGAAAATGAAATATTTAGGGAATCATAGGCGCCGGATTGAAGTCTGGAACGGTTTTCATTTCATTATTTGCCAAGCTGGTATTATCTGTCAAGGAAAAAAAGGAAAAATTGAAAATGGAAAGGAATTCCCACTGAAGGGGGATTCCACTCCAGTGCAGGTTCTGCAGAACGGAAAATGAAGGCCAAGAGAATAACAATTTAAAGAAGACAAGGAATAAATGAAGAAGAAAATGTCATGATGATGACATAAAAATACTTGTTCGGTTCATTTGCAGCCTTGAAACAAAAGCCACAATGAGAAGACTGTCTGGTAAAAAAGATTGTTCTTGGCCTGACAAAGTGTTTGAACCCACTTGACTTACGCTCCTAATTAAATATTTAATATATTTTTATTTTAAGGACTACTCTTACCCTCTTAAACCATACATTTCTGTATAGGGAGACACTCTGCATTTCAGTTTCTCACAATATGATTTCTACATGTCATAGTAATGGCTTAACTGTACCTACAACAAACAACTGGAAAAATGATAACCTTTGAATTTTAGATATTTTGCATTTTGACATTTTGTTTTCATTGAACTTAGTAAAACAAAAGGACAGGAATCTATGCCTGTTCTCTTATTCTTTTAAGTCTAACTTGCAACACATTGCAAAAACAGGCTGGATGGGGCAATTTAGGGCTTGTAATGAGGTAAAAATTTAATAATGATGTGATTTCAAACAAATGATGTCAACAGGTGATTGTAATCATGATTTGGTACTAAAGCAGTTTTGACAAAAAGCTGAGTATTGGAGGAGTAAAGGCAGAGGACAAATGCATGAGAAACTTATTGAAATGTTTATAAACAATAATCCTCAAAGTAAGACTGGAAGGAATTTGCATATTTCTCCCTCTATGGTGACTAATATCATTAAATGATTTAAGAAATCTGGAGGAATTTCAGTGCATTTAGGGCAAGGGTGCAAGCCTTAATCTCTGAACACTCTTGATCTCCGATCCCTCAGAAGGCACTGCATTAAGAACCGTCATTTATCAATAGCTGATGTAGCCACATGGGCAAGGGATTACTATGCAAACCTTTGTCAAGCACTACAAAATGGAGTTACATTCACAAATGCCACTTACAACTTTACTGAGCAAAAAAGAAACCTTTTTTTTCCAGCATCTGACAGATGCTCTTATCCAGAGTGACATACATGTGTTTGTAGTTCACAGGAAAACATGTCCCTCACACTAGCAAACCTAGACTTAAAATTAAGAGCCGCTAGTAGACTAAAATCCTACCAGAGATGGAGTTAGCACTCCATCATGGACAGTTTTTGAAGTTATTTATGAAGTTTATGTTAGTTAAGCTCAGAGAAGACATAGTTACTCATTTCTTTATTTTTATTTGGTTTCAGAAAATTTCCAGATTTTTAATTTATAATTTACTTCTTGTTTATAATGTTTGCACAGTCAAAAAGGAGCGGTTCAGGATGCATTTCACTGTGTGTTGCACTTGTATGACTATGCATGTGACAAATAAAGAATCTTGAATCTCTCGAATCTTGAGGTCTTCAGTTTCTGTTTGAAGACAGTGAGGGTGTCAGAAATTCTGATGGTCAGGAGAAATTCATTTTAACCACTTGGTTGGCAAAGCTGAGAAAAGTCTTGATACATGTCCTTTAAGAAGAAGTGGGTCAAGTTGGGCTGTGCTTGATGCTCTAAGAGGAAGCCAGTAAAAGGAAGCCAGTGAAGAGTTTGCAGTAATGGAGTAGTGTGTGAGAATATTGGTGCACTGAAGACCAGATGTGCTGCTGAACCATCTATAGAGGTCTTGAGGTCTTCAGAGGAAGGACAGCCTGGAATGAGTTGTCATCTCATTTTTCATCTCAAGTAGTCCAGTCTTGAGATGACAAGTGACTGGATGAGAATCTGAGTTGCGTCAGTGGTGAGGAAAGGGCGAATTCTAAAGTTATAAAGAAATGAAATGCAAGTCTGAGAGAGATTGTTAATGTGAAATGAAAATAAGAGCACTTCATCTAAGTGAACACCTAGATTTTGTGTTTTTGATGTGGGAGTGATGACAGCTTTTCCAAAAGTGATGACCAGGTTGGGCATGCATCCCCTGGGATGTACAGAAGCTCTGTTTTGCTGGGACTTTGCCTTCAGGCGTTCTACTGTCATTCAAGAGAAAATGTCATTCAGACATGCAGAAATCCAGGCTGAGATCTAAGAGTCACCTGGAGGAAAGGAGAGGATGAGTTGAGTGTCATCAGCATAGCAGTGGCAGGAGGAACCCTGTGAAGATATCACCAAGAGAGTGAGTGTACAAGTAAAAGTGGGCCAAGCACTGAGCCTTGTGGAACGCCAGTGGTAAGTTATCATGGGGCAGACACAGATCCTTTCCATGACCCTTGGTAACTGCGACCCTCAATGTAGGACACAGCTGCCATGAAGAACCAGTGGTTCCGAGTTTGTTGAGTGAAGCCAGGAGGATCTGATGTTTGACAGCATCAAAAGCTGCAGAAAGATGAATTAGAACCGAATACAGCTTAGCTGTTTTGGCTGCATGAAGCTCCTCAATGACCGCTACAAGTGCAGTTTCTGTAAAATGTGCTGTTTTGAATGAAGCCTGTTTTGTGATAGAAATAGGTTTAGTTGGTTATAAATAGCACATTCCAGAACTTATAGAGGAAGGAGAAAAGAAATACCATTCTATGTTGACTATGTCCAGAAGTGATATCAACTTCTCTGGACTCTGGGATGAACCATCACACAGTGGAAACATGCACTGTGGTCAGACGAATCAGTATTCCAGAGTATATGTGCCCCGGACCAAAGATGAAAAGGACCATCCACACTGTTATCAGCCACAAGTCTAAAAGCCAGGGTCTGTCATGGTATTGGGTTGTGGCAGTGCCCTTGGCAAAGGTAATTTATACTTCTGTGATTGCAGCATTAATGCATAAAAGTACACTGAGATTTTAGAGCTGCCTTCAAGATGATATCTTTTCCAGGGACATCCATGCATTTTTCAACAAGACAATGCAAAACCACATTCTGAACACATTACAAAAGCATGTCTGCTGAAGAACAGGGTACAGGTACTGGACTGGTCTGCCCCCAGTTGAGAATGTGTGGAGAATTTTAAAACGAAAAAATGCAACAACGATGATTCCATACTGTTGCACACCTTAATGCATGTTTGCAGAAAAAACGAGAGAAAATAGCACCTGAAATGCTTCTTCACTTGGTATCCTCAGTGCCAAAACATCTTTTAAATGGTGTGAGAAGGAATGGCAGCATTACACAGTGGTACATGTTTTACTATCCCAACTTTTTTAAAAATGTGTTGCAGGCCTGAAATGTAGGAATGGATGTATATTAACAAATGAAATAAAGTTGACCAGACAAAACATGAAATATCTTGGGTTCAAACTATCTGCAGTGAAATAGAAATCAAAGTAAATTTAAAAATATCTGCTTTTTTTTCTCACTTTCCATACTGATTTGAGGTTGTATGAGGTAGACTGACTTGACTGACTTGTCATAACATGTTAAAACACCTTTTTTACAGTTTGAGAAATTCAGGTTTTTTACAAATTAAAATTAGGAATCAATTTTTATTTTAGTCACAAAAGGTACTGTACAGGTACATTTTTGTTAATCAAGATGCAAACAATGTAAATCCACCCCCAAGGTAAAACATGCTCCTTAAGGTCCAATTTTGTACCTGTTTTTTTTTTTTTTAGCTTTTTTATGGCTTATTTGAACCTTTTCATAGCTTAACATTTAAAAAAGTAAAACCAAATTTTAAAAAGGTGTCACTGGGGTGGTGCCCCTCACACCACTAAGG
>JBBPCZ010170870.1:0-16559 GCA_037974445.1 Brycinus macrolepidotus
TTACACAGCTCACACTGCAATAGTTCATAAAAGAATAGCAACCTGTGCATTTTACACACACACACTGCCGCAAATTGGACAAACAGTGAACAGAAAAAAAAGGAAAAGTGGTCTCTTATTTTTTTCCATGACTGTATATATATATATATATATATATATATATATGTCATTGTGGGCACTGTTGAAGGTCCTCCAAAATGGTCTCCAGTTAGGCTCTTTCCTTGCAGTTGTATTCAGTGGTCTCAGCCAGTCCTCCTGGCTGACCACTCACCACTCCTCCCACCACACCCTCAAAAAAAAACATAAGAAGCCATGAAGGTCACTGTTTAATCATATGTAAAAGAATGGATTATAATTGCAATAGCCATAACAAATACAACATAATAGATAAAAATAACAAATATAAAATGAATATAACAAATATAACAACAGCAGTCGGAGCATTTGCAGGGTGAGTGTGGACAGTGAAATACACCCAGGTTCTGACACATAATATTATCAAAAGGAGGAAACACATGTGAATATTTCCAGCCACATTAACACTTACATCAAGTTTAATCATACATAAAAATTATTTATCACTCGTTAGCATCATTAGAACACTTGTGGGATAACAATTTTAACTGACAGAGATTGCAACACAACGTGCTCCACATTCATATGAAAGATTTTTTAGAAATAGCAAAAAAATTATGCAGGGCACGAGAGTAAATCATGTTTGAGGGCAAGGAGCGGATTAGCCCTGCACAGTGACAAATTTACAGCGACATTATGTATTTGTTTAATCATACATAGAATAATTTAGCGCTATTTATAATCTTTAAAACATTCAAAGGCAAACAAATACGACTAAGAGAGAAGGTCATAAAATGGAGTTGACATTTAGCACTTATTTCAACAGGTCATGCATGGTCATGGAACAAAGAAAATGAATGAGAGTGGCGAGGAAACTTGGGCCGTACAGAAACAGATTTGTCACTGTAATAAAAAGAGGACAAATAGAACATTTAAAATTGAAGGATTGGAAAGTCTACCAGTGTGGATCTGTGGAAGCAGTCAGTGGTCCTGAGGGCAAATTCCCATGCTAGCTTTCTCTGTGAGTGTGTGTGAGAGAGAGAGAGAGAGAGAGAGAGAATGGGCAGGCTACATGTGAATAATAATTAGATCTACTGGCCAGTAGTCACAATAATATTAATAGAAAAATGGCAACGCTCATCTTACCTGTGTGAATATGAAGGGTGCGCCTGCATCTCTACACAAAGTTTGGTGATCTTCAGTGCAGTTGCAGACAGTTTAAATCTCAGGTCATTCACAACAGCATCCTGTGTTTGACGATTGTCTCATGTAACGTGGTCCCTTATAGTCACACATGAACACACCACACCACAGTACACAGTGTGAACAATGTGAAATTCGCCAAGTGAAGCATTCACCTATTCACCAGGAAGCAGCGTGTGGGGACAGTACCTTAGAGTACCTCAGTGATGTCACAGGCAGTCCTGGGATTCGACCTCACAACCTTCTGATCGCAGGGGCAACTCCCTAACTACCAGGTTACCAGCTGCCTCAGTTATGGCCCAGGGCCAGTTATGTCAAAACACCAGTGGTGCGCGCTGGTCATTTTGCCTCTTACAATCAGCCAGCTTCTTAAAAAAAACACCCAAACTTTATTAAAAACCAAATTTTGTGCACTATATGTGTGGTGGCTTTTGATTGTATTTATTTTTTTTAAGTAACCCTCACAAACATATTACTTGTGTAAAGCATCTTAATCAGAAGCCAAGTTATTGTATTTTAAAGCTGAGTACCCCTGATGTCAATGGACACCTCCCCATATAAAGTTAGTTACTGGTCTTACATATATAATTTATAATAAATCTTCATATTTTGCTCTTATCTCTGCTACACTAGTTGGCTAACTTGCTGCAAACAACCTTCTTTCTTCACAGGTACTGCTGTATCAGTTCACCTGATTAGCTCTGAACCAATTGAAAAATAATCACTTTACGACAATATCTGAAATAATATCACTGGTAACTGAAAGGCTTTGAGCCAAGTCAGCTGATGAGCAAATATCATTCATGAACTACAGAAAACACACAATCTAAATGATGTGCAAAAGTATTTTTACAAAATCCTTTAAGCAGTTTCCTCCGGGATCAATAACGTTTTCTGATTCTGATACTGTTTTGTTTTGCAAAATAGACTTCAGCAACAAGATAGGCTTCTGCAGACAGCCACACACACACACAGCCACACACAGTTCGGTCTCCTGCTGTTTGGTTAGACAGCACTCTTCAGTGGCCTCCTTAGTATGTGTGTTTGGACTGGGAAATCAACAACCCATTCTGGACTTTGGGCCTCGTTCCCCTGCCCCTGTCCCATCCAACAAAGGCTAACAGGCAATTCGTCATTCTTAGGGAGTCCTAAGTTATTAGTGTTGGTGTTCTGTAACTCTACTGGGTGGCGGGTCACATACCAATGGGGAAAACTGAGACCTTCCCATCATTCCAGTCATGTCCACTGAAAACAAGGACAATACCTCAGGTGTGGATGGTCCAAGACGCAGCTGGAACTCAAACCAGGAGATGGCTAGGGTCCACCTGTCCGCCTCTGTGTTTGCCCTCAGGGGTGGCGAGACTCACTTGAGTGTAGTGTGAGTCAGAGTGCAGCAGATGCTGTTGGCACTGAGATAAGAGTTCATCCATACTAATGCAGTGCCTCTCGCTCTCTCTTTCTCTCTCTGTCTGACTCTCTGTCTCTCTCTCTCTTTCTCTGACTTTCTTTCTCTCTCTCTCTCTCTCTCTCTCTGTGGTGTCCCAGGTGGCAGCAGGCAGAACTACTGTCTTGACAAGGCTTCACTGGGTTCACTGCATCACTGGTGCTCCTTAAGGTCACCTTTCTAGATTTTCAACAGAGAGCAGCTACAAAGTGTTTTAACCTTTGTGGAGTTTTGGTCAAGCCGTGAGCGCTGACCAATGTTCAGTAGAATTCCACCTCTGCGTCACTGCCCACTTACGGTTTTTGGTCTGTATAAGGACACTTTTTGGTTTGGAGGTTACAGACTACATTAGATACAGTCTTTTTGTGCTGTAGAAGACTTTCTGCAACCGTTAGGAGCAACACTAGATATAAAAATATTATTCTCCTGTATAACCTGAGGGCTTCTAAAACATGTATTTCCTGATTCATAACCTCACCACCTGAAACAGCTCAGAGGAGGATGAGTGGTGTACTGGTAAAGTACAAAAGAGTTTGTCATACACTACATGTCCAAAAATATCCAGACACCCCATCTAATCAGTGAGTTTGGCGGCTTTAGTTTGCACTCACTGCTGAAACAGATGTTTAACTGCACACAAATTGTATGAACTCTATAAAAAAGCATTGCCAATAGAATGGGACATATATATCCTCTTGCGGATCCACAAGTTGAGTATTCTCAAAATAAAAAATAATCATTTCTCAAAAGAATCATTTCTCAAAAGAATCATTCTTAAAAAAACATTTCTACTTTTGTACATAGATGTACAATAATAATAACAGTAAATGAAAACCAGAAGAAAATAACAAAAATAAAACTCTTTCTTTCAAATCAGTGCTCATTTCAAAGCCTACAAGGTTGTCATAGAAAAACCCAATGAGCAATCTGAGGGTCAAATGACGCAAGTAAACTAGCCTATTTCACCGGAGCATACGTGAGTCCTCCACACATCCTGTTCAGTAATTCACTCAAGAGGAGAAGTGTTGCTGTCAGTTCTGTGCATGTTAACTGAAATACAATTTCCAGTTACACACACTGAAAGAGAAGCTGCCCTTAAAAGCTGTTTTGAGATTGAAAGGCATCTTAAAAGCTGTTTCGTGATGAGATGCCACCAGAATGTTCCTTTCTACTGATGAAATTCACTGCATGACTCATGAAGGCCTCTTTGAATGAAATAATTGAATGAAGAGTCTGTAATTTAGAGAATGCTGTGAACATGTGAACGGTGTATGTGGCTTGATTAACAAGGACATGTACATAAACACACACTTTCCTAGGTGTTTTTATATAAATTCATAAGGATTTATTTACATTGTAATTAATATACAAGCGGTATGGTAGCATAAAAATGTAATAAATTATATACTCAAGCTATTACTAATATACTAATCCTGTCTAACTTCAGACAGTGGCAGGAAAGACCCTCAGGTGTGCGCTTCCATCTATTGAGGAGATCTTACGGACCAGGTGTTGAAGCTCCATCATACAGGATTACAATCAACACGGGCACCAACTGTTCTGCTCTGGCCCACAGGCAGTGCACCTACTGAACAGTCGATTGCACGATTGCTAGACTTATAATTGCACTAAGAACTCAGCTACAAAGCACACAACAATTCTCACTGTACTGTACTGCCCTGATCCCTTTATCATTTATTATTATGCTGCACTGAACTGGCACCATTACTGTCTTATTACTTAGCTAGCAGTAACTTGGTTAAAAGCAGATGTTGATTTAAGTCTAACTTTACAGGTATGAAGAACAAATGTGGACTGATGTACGTCGCTCTGGATAAAAGCGTCTGCTAAATGCCGTAAATGTAAACGTAAACGTTATTGTTACTACTGTTATTGATACTTTAATTATGCTTTTTCATTGTAATCCATGTGGTCACTTTACTAAATTTTTTGTACCGCCTTCCATAGTTTCACAGCTTCTACTTAGCCACATAACTCTCATTTTTTTGTATTTTTTATTGTTTAAAATTTATGTTTGGAATTGGTACTGCGGGGGTGAGTGGGGAGTAAGCAGAGTAAGTGTTCCTCTGTACTTGTTAAGCATAGCAATAAAGAATCATTAAGTATTAAGTAGTGCTTACTTTGCGAGTCTTTGCTGATGTAGTGGAAACACTTTTAAAAAACACTAAAATGAGTTGTATCTTCTACAAAATCAGATGTTTGCATCACACATGGCCAGTTGCCGTTATAACTGCCACTGTAACTACCTGTATAATCTTGCTTTTCAGTTTGACTTTATTTTCTTCCTCTTCCTGCTAACAGTCGGTGTAGTGAGGATGGTTTTCTACTAGCCAGATCAAGCCAGGGACATTGTTTGCAGTTTGGGAAGTGTTTAATATGGATGCATGCTGGGAGACTAAGTATGGTGTGTAGCAATCAGTGTTTTTTTTTATTTTTTATGAGGCAGCATTCACCTGCAAAATAACAGAGATGTGTATCCAAACGGGACCAAAATGATCAGAGCACTGCTGAGTCTGGAGAAAAACAGTAGGTTGTTCAGCCTGTAATTTTTTTGTGGGGAGGAGAAGGAAAAACACTGACATGGCCAGTCAGCACGGAAATAAAATCACAGAGTAGCATTTATAAAAAATACCTCATGTATTAAAACGACCCCATGGAAATTGAATCCGCCCTGAATAGACCTTTTTGCTTGGTGGAAGGGTGACAAGAAAAATGAGGAAGTGATGTAATATAACTTTTGATGCAATATAACTATTCACTTTCCACTGTTCTCTTTTAGGCCTCGTCCACACGGACGTCTGAATCAGGTGCTTTTCTGGTGTTTGTGGCGTCAGGTGAGCATGGACTCAACGCCGACCGTTCTTGGCCAGAAATGAGCAAAATACAAACTGGGAAACAAGCTGGGCTTAAAAATGTTTTACAGACTGGCTGCACAAAACAAATTCATGTAAATCAGGTAAAAACTGGAAAAGCTGAGCAGAATTTGATATTTCACTGTTTATGGCTCTATCTGCAACGCAGAAGGCTACAGCTACAGAACTCACCATTGTTAATGCTCATTTGATACAAAGTTTGGTGCTTCTTTGCTTGACTTTTTATTTTGCAGAACTGTAAAAGCCAGAGAACACTTGCTCATCATTGCAAATAGATCGTCGTGTGATGTTATTCGGGATAGATCATCATGTGATGTTATTTGGGATAGATCATCATGTGATGTTATTCGGGATAGATTGTCATGTGATGTTATTCGGGATAGATCATCATGTGATGTTATTCGGGATAGATCGTCATGTGAAGTTATTCGGGATAGATCATCATGTGATGTTATTCGGGATAGATCATCATGTGAAGTTATTCGGGATAGATCGTCATGTGATGTTATTCGGGATAGATCATCATGTGAAGTTATTCGGGATAGATCATCATGTGATGTTATTCGGGATAGATCGTCATGTGATGTTATTTGGGATAGATCGTCATGTGATGTTATTCGGGATAGATCATCATGTGATGTTATTCGGGATAGATTGTCATGTGATGTTAATCGAGATAGATCGTCATGTGATGTTATTTGGAATAGATTGTCATGTGATGTTATTTGAGATAGATCGTCATGTGATGTTATTCGGGATAGATTGTCATGTGATGTTAATCGAGATAGATCGTCATGTGATGTTATTTGGGATAGACTGTCATGTGATGTTATCCGGGATAGATCATCATGTGATGTTATTTGGGATTACACACTACTTCTCATGTTCTGTGAACCCTCATACACAGCAAAAGGCAATGCTTTGTGTGTTCTGACACCTTTCTGTCGTAGCCAACATGAACTTTTTAACCACAGCATTAATATCCTTACACTTTTATGCCCGTTTTTCCTGCTTCCAAAGACAAGAACTGACTGTTCACTTGCTGCCTAGTATACCCCACCCCTTGACAGGTGCCACTGTAATGAGATAATCAGTGTTATTTACTTCATCTGTCAGTGGTTTTAATGTTGTGGCTGATTAGTGTAAATTGATTACGTTTTTAAAGGCTAGTGTTGGTGGACAAGTGGGCACACACAGACATCTGCTGAGAACTCATTCTCCACTCTATGACATCGTAACTTTCCAAGCCAGTTCAAGGGAATGGAGACTGTTACACAAAGCAGAACAAGGAATGACAACAGCAATGAATGACATTACTACAGTGAAATTCAGGGTTATATGAAAAGGCACTGCATGTAGTGTAAAAAATATGCATTTCATTTAACATGCGTGGCAAACCATCACTATTTGCTTTCCCAGATGTGGAAAAAGCAGTGGAGCAAGATTAAAGGGGTCTTTTGGCCAAAAAACCTTAGTTGTGTTTTCCACATTCCCTAACATTTTATGCGTGAATGAGAGGTGGTTTGGACATGATGACTCATGTCAGCTTTATTGGGGGGGCCGAGAAATCTTAAACCAATGACATCATTTGGAAACAAAGTTAGGATGGGATCAGAAAATGAGTCTGGATCTGGTGCATATCATGAGGCCTTTATATCTTTACTGATTGATCTGACATCAAGTGATAAAGAAGGCTAAGGAAGTATAGTATCAACATGGAAACAAAAATAGCCATGACATTGCCTAAGCCGCTCTGTGTTTAGGAAACTGGTGTGTTGGTCATTTAGTAGACATGCGTTTAGGTTTCTCTGGACTCTCACTGTTATCCATCAAGATATAAATACATATTCCCATAGACTCACATACAATGTGTTTCCAGTATGGAACAAGATACTGTATCCAAGCTTTGTGAACATCATGTCAAAATATAAATATCCTATATCATTATATTAAAATTTGATTCCTATAAACACACATAGGCCGTACTGTATTTCCAGTATTCATATTTAGTACTCTGTGGTGGGCTCCTGCCCCGCCCAGCGTGAGTCCCTGCCTCGCGCCCGTGGATCCTGGGATAGGCTCCGAGTACCTGCGACCCTAGTATGGAATAAGCGGTTACAGAAAATGAATGAATGAATATTTCACACTTCAGTAGAACTAGAAATATAATTTAATTATAATCTTAAATCTGATTATTTGAAAAAAAATGATGGCTATAATAGCTATCCTGTCAGGTTTTATCTGGCACACTGGGTGATAACTGACATGATCAAGCCAGTTTTGGCCTCAAAATTTGATGATGTAGGTTGGGTCTTTACCAGGCTCAGGTTGGGTTTGGACTCAAAACTTGATTTGGTTCGGAATGAAGGACAGAAAGCGCTCTTATCTTTATTTGAGAATAGACCAAATTGATCTATTTACGTTTATGCAGTTTAGCAAACTTAGCAGACTAGAGCCAGGGGCGGCCTTAGGCATGTGCAAACTGTGCACCTGCACAGGGGTGCCAAATCCCAGGGGCCGCCACGCCAATATATATTGAGTATAAAACTGAAAGAGAAAATAACGACACAGCTGACGGCAATGTTGCCGAAAAACATTGTGTTTCTTGTTAATTAGTACACTGTATTTACTAATGTTGCTAGAGTCGGAGAAGTAAGCTATATGTAGTATTATAATGTTCTGCCATAATGAGAACATCATGGGCCGCCACTTGGTTTTCAAGTTATGCCG
Source organism: Brycinus macrolepidotus (assembly GCA_037974445.1). NCBI lineage: Eukaryota > Metazoa > Chordata > Actinopteri > Characiformes > Alestidae > Brycinus > Brycinus macrolepidotus. The sequence goes on from JBBPCZ010170870.1 coordinate 8,347, forward strand.
TATATAGAACACGCGCATATAGAAGCGAAGCTAGTGCAAGTGGGCGAGTTGTCTTACAGGTTAATGTTTCACCTAGTTTTAATAGAGTATTAGTGTTAGCACAATAGTCATAGTGAATATCTGGTCGGATAGGGGACACAAGACTTTCGCATACCCATTCTAAGCAAAATGAAGTGATTTCGAGTACACGAATCTGGTTATTCGAAACGAAAGAGAAAGGTGGCTCAGGAGGCTTTCATTGTGTCACAGGAAGGAGCAATCCTGAACTTTATCACCCAAGGAAAACCTAAAGATGGAGAATCCTCCAGCCAGAGTACTGCTGATACGCAAGCATGAGACGGCTATGCAGTGTCCGCAACGGACGTGGCCATCCGCCGTGCATAAGATACCATATTGACATTGGCGGGCGAAGGGGCCACCGATTCTTTCTCTGCCCAGGGCCGCCACGAGCCTAGAGCCGCCTCTGCTAGAGCTGTCCAAAGCAACTTCCAAAAGTGCCTTTGTGTCCACTCAAATAATTTATTGATAGCTAGTCAAAAACACCCTAGAGCTGAGGTACTGTTAGACACGAGAATCAGTGCTATATGTAGAAAGATAGAAACATACACAATACAGTAATAGGAGGTCAAGTCAGTCGTGAGTTGCGGAAGTCAAGCTTTGAGATGACTCAACAAGTATCTGAGTGTCCTCCTTGGAGAGAAAGGTTCCACTCCTTAGGATGTTGTACAGGAGAAACCAGCATGACCAAGTCAAGTTTGCAACATGACCTGAGAATGATAACTAGTCGTTCAGAAAGGCTTTGTGCATCTTCAGACAGAATGTCCAAGGAGTTCCTGAATGAGATGCTAAGATCATGGTGAGGACCTGTACTTTTAGGGAAGAGCAGCAGCTCGGCCTTGCTGGGATTCAGCTTCAGGTGGCGACCAGATATGCTGAGATGCAAATGGAAAGGTGGACAGGTCAGAAGGTGGAAAAGGAGGGAATAATTGCATAGCAGTGGTTGGAGAGCACACATGAGGATATTACGTTGCAGAAAGGAGAAGAGGACCCATCACTGAGCCTTGTGGGAGACCAGTGGAGAGTCTGCATGTTACTTGATAGGAGTGCCTCCTTCCCTGCCAGGTAGGACTCAAACCACTTCAGTGCAGAGCCAGGGTTTCCAAGGCTGGAAATGACAGACAGGAGGATCTTGTGGTTGACCATGAGGCTGAGGCTGAGAATTTCTTCCTTTTGCTCTTGCTTTTGCCACTGTTACCCTTGGCTTACTCACTAGGCTTTCTGTTAAGCTGCTTTGTGGTGATGCGCATTGTAAAAAGCACTATGCAAATAAATTTGAGTTTGAATTTGAAAAGTCTGGGACAGAGTGTGATGATGAATGGTTTAGCTGACTAACTTACGGAGGCCGAAGCCCACTTAGACCCGGGCACTTAAGAAGGCAACTGCAAGTGTCAGGTTTTTCAGTGGTCTTTAAATCTAAATGAGGGGGGGGGGGGGGGGGGGGGGGGGGGGGGGGGGAAAGCAAAAGACCCCCCCCCCCCCCCCCCCAAACACACACACACACTCTACTCTGCCCCCCCCAGCCCCTCTATCTCTATCCCTCATCTAATGCTTTGCATTCGCTGAGGCATTGCAGTTGCTATGGCGACCAAGGCCTTTCCTTGTTTTCAACTTAAGGAGGTGCTGAGTCTTTTTTCTTTTTCTTTCTCTATGGTGACCAAGGAAAAAAAAACACAGGTTCACAGATAACAGCATGTGCAAATGAGGGAACCTAGTCAACGCCCCCCCAACACACACATGCACACAGGCACATACTGTGCAGACACACACACACACACACACACACACACACACAAATACACACAAACACACACACACACACACACACACACAAATACACACACACACACACACACGCAATAGGAGGACCTTATCAAGAGTAACAAGGCTGCAAATGACGTACATATAGACCTTGGAGAGCGCATGAATGAGAAAAGTAAAGATATGTCTAAGTGTGGGAAACTGTGTCATCTTAAAAGCTCTAAATAGCCGTTTCAGGGTGAGCCACATGCTAAGGTTAAGACTGTACTAAATTCAGCCAAACCCATTCAGTCATTCATTTCAATATCTGTCCAACCTCAAGTTCCAGAATAATCATTGCTTCTCTAAATAAGCAGTAGTTCAAAATGAATCACTTCATGTCAAACTGAATGTTCTCATCACACTGTGGAGCAGATGATTAAATGTAAACCTGATGAGGGGTCAGTATTAACCACTACAGGTCCAATTACACCTGTTTTCCCATTAAATATTTACTTATGTAGATTATTCTTTAATGAGTTGTAACTTTTATGACGTGTTTCACAATTAGGTTACTGAACAAAATTGTGTGTGTAGGGATGGTGGGAGGCACATAAAATTAAAGGTGATCTTTTCTCAAAATACTGCTTAGCATAAAGATTTTTCTGAGTGAACAATAGAGGATCCTAAGTCCTGAGTATAAGGATAAGAAACAGTGCTCATCCTTTTTTCACTGTATTTAATGGGTTTGAACTCTTTATGATAAATCCAATGTTTTAAATCTTTAAATACAGTAGTGTTTTACTGACAATTCATCTATAATTTAGATCTATAAGCTGTCATGAACATGTAAAACTTCATTTTGTTGTTGTCTGACAGCTTTGACAATGTTCATACTGTTGGTTTTCACTGGCAAATAAAACTAAAATAAAAAATACACTTTTATTGATTTTGATATTTTCTTTGTCACTTGTAATTCTAAAGGTGCCAAAAGGGTTCTTGGAACTGATGCCATAGTATAGAGTCATTCTTGTTCAGCATTGGGTGTACATTATTATAATCACATCACAATTACTGACTACACAAATTTCGTTTCTTGTGTTACTCATATTTCTCTAAGACTATCACATATGAGCAATGCTTTTACAACCTAAATTTACTCTGCATTTGTCCTGTATGTATGCTACTTGCCACAGCTACTGCACAACTTAAAGTACACAATTGCACATTAGAAGAATGTGCTTTTAATGTGCAAATGTACTTTAAGGGTACACTTTACACTGTACTTTGGCAAATAAAAATGTACCGTACCTTTAGTTCTAATAGGGTATGAACAAAATAATGAGTAACAAAATTACATTTTTCCAAGTAATCTGTAAACTAATGTCATTACAATTTCAGAAAAGTAATGAGTAAAAGTTCCATACTAATTTAAGGGCTCTTCTTAGAACCTTATGCAGAGGTTCTTCACACTCCCACATCTTATTTACAAACATGGTTCTCCGAGGAAACATTCACTGAAAGGGAACCAAAAATGGTTACACTATGAGGTTGCACAAACAACCCTTTTTGGCCCCTTTTGTTTTCTGAGTACAACCCAACACTGATTTTTGTTCCCCAATGAACCTTTCAGTGGATGGATCTATGACAGAATACTCAGATTCACAAATCTGCATCTGCAGTGTATGGCTGATTAGCACTGATAGTAGTATACAAGGACAATGGATGGTTTGTTTTAAATTAACAGGCTTTCTTTACAGAAACTCCCCCTGGAAGGGTCTATAGACCAGTGGTTTCTAAACTGGTCCTCAGGGTGGTCCAGATATTTGCTACAACAAGCTGCTGCACATAGGGGTTAAGCAAAAATGAGGACCATCTGGGGGTCCCTGGGGAGCAATCTGAGGATATATCTATCTATTCCTGAGTGTATGTGCAAAATATGGAATAAATGACAAATATTTGGACAATGGATAGCTGAACAGTTGTGGGATGCCATTTAAAAACAGACCAAAACACAGGCACAACCGTGCTGGAGAAGGTACAGGCCTGCTTCAGAGAAGTACTGCACTTCCACTTCTGCTGTTTCAGATCCTGCACAGTTTTCTGTTGGTTGGGCGATGACCTGATTGCACTCATGCACAACCTTGGCGGTGTCAGAGTGTGCACGCGGTATAAATAATTCAGGCTGTCTGAGGTCCATGTCCCATCAGGAATACGGGGCAAAATGCATTTAGCATGAAGAGTGAAGTGGGTCTGTACCATCTGTGCCACTTCTTCACCACTTGTGTGCTCTAATGAAGGAGAGCACCCTCTGACAGCAGGTGTGTGGAGCTCTCAGGAGCAATGCAGGTTCCTCCGAACTGTACTCGAAAGAAAACAATTATTCGGGCACTATTCATGCTGGATTAGTATTACCAGTATTAGTATTAATTCCTGGTAATGTAATATGCAAATCAGAACACATACAGTGGGATCCAGAAGTATGAGACCACTAGTGTAGATGCTTTCATTTTGCATTCTTTTCTAATTTAATACATGTTTCATTACAAATTATATGATCAGAAAAGCAATTTAAGTGAAAAGGAAAAATCTCTGTAATATTTGCAAGAATTTCAGTATTTTAGAATTTGTGCCCAAGCTGAGTTGTCAAAAAGTTCCCTGTGTCAGTATTTTGTGGAACCACCTTTTGATTTAATTACTGCCTTGAGTCTGTTGGGATACTTCTCTACCAACATCTAGACTGTGCAATATTTGCCCACTCTTCTTTACTGAACAGTTTGAGCTCAGTCAAACTGGATTGAGACTGTGGATGGACTGCAATCTTCAAGTCATTCCACAGATTTTCAGTTGTGTTTGAGTCTGGTTTCTGACTAGGCCACACAATGCACGACGTGGACAACACATCAGTATTGTAATTTTACTGCTGCATTTTGCGACCGAGATGCCTTTCAAGATATTAAAGGGACTGTATCATCACTTTTCTGGAATGAAGAAGGCTTAAAGTCTGTACATATTGTTTCAAATGGTATGTTTACACCTTACATCCATACATGGAAAATAAGCTACAAAAACAGCCTGTTTTGAAATGATAGTTTTGTGATGTCACAAAACCAACCCATTTAAATATATTTCCTTTTTCTGGCTAAAGCAGTTTAGGCCACCCATTCACGCACCAATTCACCAACACTTTTAATGGTTAAAAATTAGACTTTTGTTGGATTACATGAAGAACTCAATTAAACAGAACACCCAGTAACTCATCTGGAGCTGTGATTGCTAATCCTGTCAGAAACGTGATGATTGGTGAGAGGGTCATTTGCATGTTGCAGTCTTCTGCCATATTAGTATTGTAGACACCGATACTGTGATAATGATTAGCCAACGGAATATTGTGGCGCTCTACTTGGACTGTCCTCATGATTTCGAGTCTCGGAAGTCATGGGGCCATTAGGTTCATGTGTAACTGCCCCAGAGCAACCCAATTGGAGCACTTTGAAGAAGAGGAATTCACTATTGGAAAGGGAATTTTTTGGACAGACATACAATCTTCATACAGCATCATTATAATAATGTGCTATATTGTGTGCTGACAACGTCTCAAGCTTGACTCCCTCATTACATATTCACTTACTTTGAAGATTGAATTAAAGCACTTCAAAACAAATATGAACGGCCACTTCTAACATTATCTTCTAAAACATGTGAAGCGGTGCAGTATAGCTGCCTACATACAAAATCTGGATATTGGACCTCTGAAGTACACACCTGCCTTGTATTATGAGGCTAGAATACCTGTTCAATCACAAAAACAGCTCCCAACATTGTCATTGCATTATTTTCCCTGTGCAACTAGTGACATTTCTGGTAAGCTCAAGTCCCATCAGAAGACCTCAACAATGCCTCGCCTCATAGCTCATAAAGCTCTTGGATAATGGCCTTGGCAGTCGTCCAGACAGTGCAGTCTGCCCACATTTTGAAAAGTGATGCCGTACCATCTGTGGTGACCCCTTTGCAACTGTAAGACCTTCTGGAAAATGCCCCAAAGTGTGCCAGGCCTGCCTGGAATTTATTGCACAGATAGTTCAGGCGCTCCATTGAGTCAGAGACGCTGCTATTGTGCTGTCCTTTTTGTGCTCAGTCACACAGAAATGGTCTCATATTTCTTCACCTTTGAGCAGGAATGGACTGGCCAGCGGGAACAATTCTTGGTGGGCCACTATGTCTGTTGGTGGTGCTGGGGGGAAAAGAGTGAAAAAACAGAAAGAGAAAGAGATGAAGCATCCTCTATTTACTATACCTGACTATGAACCCCTCCTTCAATGGTCAGTTAAAATGGAGAAAAACATCGTCAGGGGATTTTTCTATGATGGTCACGTTATTAACAAGCACTACGAGCCAATGGTCACCCAAATCGTTTTTGTAATCCTCGGAACTCACCCAAACCACAACCAGCTCTTCATTAAAGTGGCAAAGACTTCTGACAGTATGACTTATTTTGAGCTATAAAAATGAACCAGAATAAACCAAACTGCATTGTGCAGCAGAATGCTGTGGGCGGCTGTTTACATAGTGGACCTGGTCATCTTACTGTTCTAACAAATGTTCTCAAATGACATTTGCTAGTGGAATCGCAATGTCAAGCCAAAAAAAAAAAGAAAAAAAAAAGCACACGTTAAAAATTTAAAGTTACCTTACTTGTTCAGGTGATACATAATTGTTCATTACGTAGTTAAACATTACACATCTAATTTAAGTATTACATGCTTTTTACAGCAAAAAGTGACCACTGAAATAAAGTGAACAAAGTGAAAAATGAAAGAAGTTAGTGTTTTGAGGATTGGGATGAGCTTGTCAACGGTCTGTTTAAATCTCCCAGTTTTCTCCCAACACATATGAAGCGCTTCCATTAATGATAATGACAAAAAAGTGACATTTTTGATAATGATTATGATGGGTGGGAAGGTAGAGCCACTATTTGACTAAGAGATTGGCAAAGTGAGAGAACCCAGTTGCTCTTGCTACCAGGTAAAAGCAAGAAAAGCTTTGCAATACACATGTTGCTTTACAGAACACAAGTGTCAGGCCCTCCTTTGGTCACAGTAGATCACGGTAGACTGCACTGAAACACAGTAAGTATCAGGAATTGTGGGTGAAATGTTGAAGACATCACCATCCAAGAAGACATCCTAGGATTTGTGCTTATGATGCTTATGATGGTGGTACAGCCAGCAACCGATCTGATTGCTATTTAATAAACAAACAAATAAATGTAAGCAAATCCTCAAAAAGTCTGTCTTCAAACACTCATTCTTTCCACACTCTAGAGATCAGTGTCTAACACGGCTGAAAAAGAGGGCTTGATAATAATGAACTCACTTATCAGTTGCATTTCAAATGATGTTTTCAATTTTTGACACAATTATTATTTCAAATGTCTCAGTGGATTGAAAGAATTACAGCCTTTGCAGCCATAAAACAGATGAACTAGATGGACTATAGCACTTTCTAGTCATTTATGTCTAAAACTGTTCATTTTCCGAAGAGTGCTCTACTGAGACTGTCTTGTTAAACTGCATCCCCTAGCAGACACTGCAAATGTTTTGTTGAGTTTTACAAAAAGAACAGGCTTATAACCATTATAACCAAAGTACATTTCTGGATGTATTATGTTTTTTAATGCATGTTCTCTAAGTCAAAGTGACAAGTTGTTCTTTAGCTGATAGTCTGACAGGAACGACAATGTATAACACCATATTCACAGACAGAATCAACTGGAACAGTGCTGACATTTCGTGCAACAACTGCTGCAAGAGTAAAAAAAAAAAAAAGAGTGCTGGTATTCCATGTAAACAAAAACAGAATATTTTTAGAATCCAGATGTGGTTATATTAACTTTTTTTCTGTAATGACACCTGAAATCTCCTTCAGTACCTTCATGTGTTCAGGGCACTGAGAAGACAAAGGCCGAGTGGTGAACACGCTGAACTTTGCCTCGTCTGCTCTGCAGTTTGTTCAGTAGGGCGGTGCTGCCCTCTAGTGTTCACACTTTCTTATTTCATTCAGTAAGGAAGGATTTTGTTATTTTTTATTTTTATTTTTGCTTTTATGTGAACTGTTGAACCTCAGAAAAGTTAGAAGTGTCTTGTTTCTGTCATAAAAGTATGGAGCCAGAATAGTGCCATATGTACTTGTATGTGTACTTTTCAGTTTACACTCGTAATAATATATACTTGTATGTGTACTTTTAACTTTACACCCGTAAAAAGAAGTTTGCTCGCACTGAAAACAATTTGTATTCGCAAAATACTGAACAGAAATATGTGTCAAGTGATCTGTAATTTTTTTTACAAAGATAGAATGGTTTTCAAATACAAAACCCGTAGTGCAAATCTTGAAACTGCGTTCAGGAATCCAAG
>JBBPCZ010170887.1:0-16558 GCA_037974445.1 Brycinus macrolepidotus
ATATATACATACACACACACTGTATGTGGTCAGCATAATACTATTTATGTTGTGTATCCTGTATGTATCAACGTAAGTATGTTCTGTTGATTTTGTAAGTGAAAATAAGTACACATGCTCAATAGAGAACACATTTCTGTACATTTTAATGCCATTTTCTTTGCTGTTTCTTTGTTGAATTTACATTCTGAAAAAAGTGGCCTGTGCAAAGGTTATGGCACATTTTATTTATTTATTTATTTATTTATTTTCAGAATGTTAAACTCAGCAATATATATAGAAATTGTGCACTTAAATGTGTTGAAAAATGTCATTTTTTCCCCCCAAGAGAATGTGTACTTCTTTTCACTCAGAAAACAAACCGAATATGTCATTAGACCAAACTTTTGCATACGACCGTACGAGATTTTTAAGCCTTATTGGGAAGAGCTGTGTTCTTGGACACAGTGCACTTGAGAAGCTGGAAATGTCAGTAAGACCACCCTGGTTACATAAAAGCTTTGAAATAAAAGACAGGTTGTAAGGGTGTTATTCTGCTTGACCTTTTTGACCTTATGTGTGTCATCCAGAGGCCCAGCAGTCCGTGCACTCCCCGACTCGTTGAGGACGTTGATGGACTGAAAGAAGCTCTGAGCCGCACTGATCTGCAGGTAACATCCACACGGTTCTTCACACACAGCTGTACTTTTCCCAAGGCTAATTCCAATAATCAGCATGGACATACCTTTGGCCTTTCGTACCAAGAGAGGAAAAAACAGCCCTTTCTGTCATTCTTTTCTCCTTTGATGACAGAGATATACACATTTCTGTCACTTTCCTTTATTACTCTATTACTCTGAATGATGTTAAATCAATAGTAATAATAGTAATGTTATTAAATCAATGATGAGTGCATATTGCTTTGCTTTCTATGCACCCACTCAGTGCATCCAACAATAAGGGCAGCATGGAACTTCTTCTATGTAGCGATAGGAAACATGGTCACACACACACAGCTCTAATTTCACATGCTGATCCATTTATCTAAGGCCAGTGTGTACATACACACACACCAACGAACTACTCTATGGGCAGATTTTAATGAGCTGAAGGAGAACAAGCCAAGGCCTCTGAATATATTGCCAACAAGACAGGTAAGAGGGTTAAAACATCTTTGGAAAAGCAGCTTTTGCTACTTGCCAACAAACTTTTGGTCATTTGTACTGTGTGGTCCAGCAAACTTTAGCTCTGTCCTGTATTTGTACACCGTAAACCCTGGAGGCATTAGCATTGACATGCAGGCTTATGTAAGTTGTATATACTTAGAAGTTTGTATTACCAAATTTATTCTAATGCATTTGTTAATGCTAACCACTTATAGCCCACCCCCAATGCCTATTAAACCAAAGACAATCAAGGCAAAAGTGAATGTCATTTTTTAAAGCAATAGATATTCTAATGAATCATTGTTGTTTGATTACTGATATTCTGAAAAGCATTTCCCAATGGAAATGTTGTAGAAAAATAGCCGTTTTATATAAAAATGTAGACATGTACGTGATATTTTATCTCCTTAAATATGTATGCAGTTCAATATTTGACACTTTTATACAGTACATTTAGACAAAAATCTTGTCTTTAGTTGGTGTTAGAATTAAACTGTATTTCACTGTGAAAAAAGCACTCCAGAGGATAGATTGTGCAGAACAGATTATTGAAATCTCATTGTTTTATTGTTTAATCAGGAAACCACAATGCACTGTTATTATAAAACAGCAATGTTATTATAAGACATTTCAGTCTTTTTTTTTTTTTAGCTCAAAATTTGATAAAACTGACTGAATTTTTTTTAGATTTTTGGCTCTGAATGTATAGAAATTCTGATAAACTAAACTGAGAATAACAGTTTAAGGAATGGGCCTCAGAACTGCATTATTCCGTGTGATCTCAGATAATTTGCACTGTTTGTGTGAGTACTGTTATTAATGCAAAACCAGTAGACATATGACATTTACATTCTACAGGAAACATGATTATGCCAAGTGAGGAGCCAAGCCTTCAAAGTTGCTAACTTATGGAAAATACAGTTTACACACCACTAAATCATGCATACAGTGAGACCCAAGGGCTTGCTGAAATATATTTTGACCTATTGATTACAATTTAAGACATACAAATTTATCCAAAAATCTCAAAAATGCCTGGCCAGCCAAATTCCTGTGTGTAAAAGATACCCAGATGAAGTGCCACTCTGGCAAACATTTTTGTGTCTTGTATTAGTGTACATTCGTTTGACTGTTTCAGTGAATAAATGAATAAATGTTTGTTTATAGTGCTTTTCCTACAGGCAATTATAATTCAAAATACTTTACAGACTGACACATAGTTAAGTCATGCAAAGTATATTTTAATAATAAACACATATGCATTTATTTATCTTTACTGATATATATAAATAAAAGTGAATCACACAAGTCAGTCCTGCTGTCGTGTGTTTGATGCCGGAGAGGCTGGAGACGTGTCTGATGTCACAGAAGGTCATGTGGGGGCAGCTCTTGGCTCAGCTGGCCAGGTGCAAGGAGCTGTTGGAGCAGGGAGGATGTGAGGTGTTGATTCAAATTTGACAGTGACCCTGGAACAGAGTGGTAAGGCCTGCATTGGAAAACTTTATACATAGAGCACTAACACAACACCGTAGTGCTAAAAGTCTAAAGCAGGGCTAGGAACCTCACTTACACACCTCCAAAATCAGATCATGTGAATCTATAGATTCGAATTTGTGATTGGTTAAGCAAGGAAGGACAAATGTTAACCCTGGACTTTTAGAAGCTTCGTTATTCAGAGGCCTTGACATTTGTTTTTGCACTTTATTAACATGAAAAAAAGATGCAAAAGTAGAATTCAGTCCTTAAACACCTTAAAATCCCCACTGAATTGTAGCACAAGCATAACTTTAAACACACCCTACAAGGAGTTGCATGCTTTAATTAATTCCACATTTGTGTCTGTAAGTAGTGGAGGAGATATTTTATTAAGATCCGAATTTGATGGAAAGTTATGATGTCTTATTCTGCCGTCTTGAAAACATAACTCACATTTTTGCAATGTTTTTAATCATTATATATCTTGTTTTTGGGGGAACTTCTTGCCTAGTGTTTTGCCCAGTTTGGTCAAAGCCAGTTACAGCCAACTAGCTAAGTCTCCCCTGATCACACACGGCTGAGGGTGAGGGCTAGCACAGGCTTTCTCTTTATGCAGTCACATGAAGCATCACCATCAGCGGACAGCTCAACATGCTTAGAGGAGAATGCTAATTCTATTACATTATCTGACAAACAGTTGTTTTGGCCAGCATTGGGCTGAGTGATGGGAAGAGAGAGGAATCCATCACTACCCACCTAGAGACAGCAAGGACATGAATGACACTATTATCACGAATGACTGAACTTACGATCTCGTGATGATAGGACCAATGCTTGGGGCCAACACCTGAGAACCCATGTTTTTGTCAGGAGAGCAACGTCAAACCTGTCAGAAGTGTAGAAAAATTACAGTTGTTAGAGGTATGCTTGGACATTGGTGTGTTTGGAAAGCACAAAGGTTCAACACACAGATGAATCCAAAGCTGATGTTCTTAAATGTTTTACTTTTGGCTTTTGAAATGGGTAAAAAAAATGATGGCCTGTACTCTGGCGTGGTGAAGAGCTGAAAAGTAGCTAAGGAAAATGAGGCAGGTCTTGAGACTGGATCAGCCCCTGATGTTGGCAGTCATCTAGCCATGCCCCTGCCTTATTCAGTACATACTGGTGCAGTATATAGTATACAGTACAAAGTTGTGCAGTAACAGTATATACTTGTGCAGTATGCAGTATATACTGGTGCAGCACACAGTACATACTGGTGCAGTAACAGTATACAGTACTGACTGTGTGGTATATAGTATACAGTTCATGCTTGTGCAGTATACAGTTCCATGTTCACTGCATCATCTACGGACCTGCTGGCTGGAAATACCAACTGCAGGGGTCCAGCAAGGGGGTTCATGATGTCCTCCAAAAGTACTAACAACTGTCTCTCACAGGATTTCATGACTACAGACGTTGGGGTGACAGGTCGGTCAGTAGTCATTTTGTCCTGAGGTGGCAGGTAGCTTTTTTGAGGGTCATAGGACATTGTGGTGTGTTTGAAACAGGAAGGCGCTTCATATGTGTTCTAATGATCTGTTGAAGATCTGCCTGAAGATGAATATGAGAATGGAACACCATCTGAGTTTGGTGACTTTCTGATCTTCTGTTGCTGGAAAAACCGTCCCTCTTGATCTTCACAGATCTTCTGTGCAGGATGGGTTGATTGGGCCGGCTGATTGGCTGGCTGTGATTGTGGTTTAGACGGGGTCTAATTTGAAGCTGAAGAGGATCCTTAGATTTTCCGCCTTGCGGTAGATATACTAGCTTATCTTCTGCTCATCAGCCAACAGACACTCCTCCCTATTGTCCGGGTTGCTCTGGCTGCTTTGATCTGCTTCGTTTGAATGTTCCTCGCCTGATTGCACAGAGTTCTGTTTCCACTTCTAAATGTGGCTACATTCTGGCCTGTTTCTCCATCGACTGAGACGCATAAGCAGTTTCTTGCACTGCAAGTCGCTGAGCACACAAATACATGTGAGTAGTAGGCGTGCTACTATGAATTCTAACCGTGGTTGTAGTGATTTATTGGGTGCAGGGAGGCTGAGTGCTGACCTTACTCTGCATTAAGGGCTGCTGGCGGGGTGAGTGGGCTGGGCCTTATTGGTCTCGCATGCCACACAGCATGCTGGATCTTTCCTCTCAGCCACACATAGACCGCTGATTGATGTCTCAGCTGATTCCTATTGAAATGTTTCTCATTCTTCAGCCACTCTCACCTCCAGCAATCCTCACGATTAACGATCCACCGGCAACACGTTCAATACGGGACTTTATTTTAATGCCTTAATCCTAGCGGACACATGGACTTCCACATAGTCTCTTTTCTGTCTTTAAACTCGGTTCAGCAGCTGTATAGGATGATATAAGGAGGTATAACCCTTGGACAGGATAAAAAAGGTTGTTTAAATGGCACCATTAAGCATATCATTTTTTTTTTTTTGGTCCTCCTTGGGCTTATGGTTTATTGCCCATTTAAGAGAGCACTTTAGGACTGACGATTAAATGAGAGGACGTTTGAGGTGGCTGAAAGCCATGTGGTGAATTAAAGGGTCCTTTTTTAGTAGGTAAAAGTTGTTAAGCTTTAAAATGTACCACTCGCCAGTTCATAGATGGAAACTAAGCTACAAGATTTGAATACCTTGTTTTTGTCATATCACAAAAAACACAACACACACATCTAGGCTTTTGTAAATTGGTTTTCAAAAATTTGAAGTTAAAAAATCTCACTGTGTTTGTAGATTTATAGAAATTTGAATTTTTTGCAGTGTAAAAAGTTTCTGTCTCATTTACATAGTATGATGTTGGGTAAGATTCTCTTTGGTGTAACTGTAAGAGAAGCAGAGCAGAACAACAGGTTTTTAAAAGGAACATTACAATAGTTTTTATTAATGCAAATATCATCTGATACTAAGATATATTTGGGAAATGTTGTGACACTTCATCAATACTACCCCAGACACAAATTTAAAATAAAGTATACCTGTGCCTTTGAAAGGTATGAGGCGGGAGAAGATTTTACAGATGTAAAAAAAAAATTACAGATTTTACAAATTTTACAGAGGTTTAAAAATTACTCTGCACATTATTTTTTTACTTCTAGTTTGGAGTTTATATTTATAGTTTATTTATATATTTGTACTCTATGTGTCCTTTTTTGTTCTGTAAAATCTCGCTGTGTCGTCTCACTGTGTACATGTATATAGCAGAGATGACAATAAAGTTCACTTTGACTTTGACTTGAAGAGAAGGAACATGGGCATGAGAAATGTGACCAATGGGAGTGCCGAAGAGGCAAAGCTCAGGCGGTGCTTCAGAGAGTTGAGAAAGCATTAACAACCTCCACCCCAGAATGTTCCGTGTTCCAGCCAAGGTAGTAATTCACGACAACCCAGTAAATATTAACCCCTTTCACAGGAGCCATAAAATGCAATTTTGCACTGTTCAAGAGTTCCATCAGTTCAGCCTTGAATTTGAAGAATTTTCATACAATTTTTAAAAAAGATTTCTTTTAAGTTTTCATTATAATGTGAATTCAACTATTTGATTGGACTATAATTGGATTATATTAATAGAAAACATCTGAACTGTCCATTTCCATTCCACTGGCAGATTGGCCACTAGGAGGCCTACAGAAAAATTCCATTACTGGAATGCCCTCATTTATTAACACCTAGTAATAAAAACCACATGTATAATCTCTGAATCTTCTTATGAAATCGTTTTATGCTGCCATCTGTGACAAAGTGACAATATTTCACCATGCCATATATCTGCATGAAGGGCCTAATGGAACATAATTTAGAGTTTGGCATGATGTTCTTGGTCCTTTCCGTTTCTTTGACTGACTGTGTTGTACTCAGGGGCTTGTTTAAGTGCATCTGTTCAGCTCTTACCTTGTCATACCCAAAGGAGCAGAGTGTACTGCATGTAGAGTATTTTCTGCAGAGTTTTTATTTGATTTTATTTAGATTTTATATCTTATATTGTTCTCGTCTTGGTGTCTCTGTGCAGTCGTAACATAAGCAGTTTCCACGGGGATCAATACGGTTTTCTGGTTTTGATTCTGAGTGGATGCTGTGGAGAAGCTGAGGGACATTACTGCCCGTCTGCTCTGTTTAGAGAGCTTACCCTCAGAGACGATGGAGGACAGCATCTTGACTCAAGAGAAGGTCACTAAAGTCCTTTCTGCTGAAAGCAGAGTCTTGGCTGCACTTCAACTTATTATAAATGTAACTGATGATCTAAGACATATCTGTTGTCCGGTGTTGCTATTAAACACGATGAGTCATAGTCACCCAAATTGCTTTCAGAAATACATCCCCAAAACTTCTTTCAACCCACTCAACTCACATCCAGTTCTTCATTAAGGTGGTGCAGATTCGCCTGTGTGGTTTAGGACCCAGTATGACCTACTGGGAGTGTAGCTGAACTGGGTCTATTTTCACAAACCACTTCAGTAGTGGGAATTACATCTGTTTTTGTGACAAAGGCAAATATCAATATGGAGGAATCCAAGATCAGTTTTCTCCATCCCAGTTATTGTCTAAAAAGGCCCTAACCCTCTTTGGCAAGTCTGCACCACTTTAATGAAGAACTGGATGTGGTTCAAGTGGGCTAAGAGGTTTTGAGGTTATATTTGCAGAAACTATTTGAGTGGCTGTCGACTTCCAGTGTCCGTTAGTAACGTTAGGCTGAAAATTCCTCTTCTAAACTCAAGTAGTTGGCTGTCTTGGCTGATCGACTACATCTGGGTAAGTATAAAACTGTATAAATTATTTTTTTTGCCGAACCATTCCTTTAATCCTGTAGATGCCCTTGAAACACTTAAGGCTCATCTTTCAGCAGATGAACTCACTGGAGCAGAGCACCATGATGAAGCCCTGGAACTACAGATGCACTCACAGCCCTATGGCCCACAATGCCTCTGAGGGTCAGTGCTGGTCTCCTAGACTGTTGAGAGAGATAACTGGGATGCCTAACCCTTAATGCACAAACTGATCTACAAACTAGCAGGACTGTGGGAAACTCTCAAATCATTTTACAGCAATGAAAATGATGACTATCGTTATCAGCTATATTAGCAACCAGGTAATCTACCGATTTTGTTGATCAGTCAATCAATCCACTAATCAGTTTTAAAAAGGCCAGACGATAAAAATGGACTGAACTGAATATTAGCAAACAGGTCACGAGTGATCAATGATGCCTGATCATAATATTGAAAGGCTGGGCTATCAATAGCTCACACTCTGTATAAACGCTTTTGAGAATCCTTTCCCAACTGCAGTAATTAAACAATGAAATGATCTGTAACTACTGGTCATTTACATGTTTGAAAGTTGGATTGTACCATTTCCTGAAAGCTATAGCATGCTAAAAGTACCAGAATTTTAATAGTTATATAACAAATCTGATCAAGGCGGGCATTCTTATGAAGCAGATTAAAATGTTTCTGCATTAAACATTGCCATATAATGACATGCTCAAAATTTGACTGTATCTGACTCAAAAGTTCATATTCTCATGTGTAATATATTGCAAGGGCTTCGTGCATGTCTCAGCCAATTATATTTTGGAGCCAGTCCTACCTGCTCCTATTAGTACTGACTGCAGACCGTAGGAAGGCATAATTGGATGTGGAATCAGTTGGGCTAGAGGTAAATCAGCCATATCAATGCAAAGGCATTGATTCGATTTTTTTTCTTTTGACTCAGCAGTCCACAAACATCTAAAGAAATCAGACAGTTATTTGTAAATGATGAGTCAAATGATGTGGATGCCAAAAAGTAAACCATATCTTGATATCTTCTTACTTAAGTGTGTTGGGGATGAGCCCTACTGATCCATTTATATCAGCCAGCCCTGGATCTGAGGTCTCAATTCAAGGGTTAATCGTGTGAAAGGATGGCATCTCTAGCTGAGACTGTCTGCATGGCTTACTGTTGCTTTCCTCCATCCTTTTTGTCACCAGGGAGAACTGTTCCTTTAACCTGCTTGTCTGTTGAGGTGTAATTCTCCTGAGTACATGATGACTGGCCTGTTGGCTCATTAGACTTTCTGACCTTTACCATCATCCCTCTCCTCTCCATTCTCCTCTCAGAAGTGCTCCAGTTTGCCAGCTATGAAGAGGACATTTTACTCTCCTGGGATGAGATCAAACAGCGCAGTGTTCAGGTAATCGAAGCCCACCAGCCTAAGAAGAAAGTGTGGAAAGGCTCTAAGAAAAGCTAAAGACGTCAGACTGAGAGGAAGTGAACCAGCACCTACCGCGTTCTCTCCAGGTGGGAGAAACCAGCATAGTGAAAATAAATAGCCCAAGTACATGACTTTGTAGCTCCATGTCTTTGTGCTTTATGTTTAAGAGTTATGTGCTGCTGAAATCAGCACAGTAGAATTAGCTTCAAGCACCATGACTCTTTAGATGCAGTCATTAAAATCCTTAAAATCATTAAAACTCTACACTCCCTTATCTATGTGGTCCATACATGGAAACTAGCCTCAAACACTGTTCATATCAGATTTGTGATGTCACAACCATGATTGCGCTTATATATAATTGGAGTTTAGCCCACCTGGTAGCAAGAAGTATCATGACTGCAGTCTCTAGCAGAGCTACTGGAACAGAGAATGTGAGGCAATGAATCAATGCTGTGCTGTTCATGGCTGTCAGAAAGCAAATGTATCTCTGCAGCCTTCCAAAGGATCCACACATTCATGTGGCTGAAGTTTATTTTTTCCTGGCATCCCTTACAGTTTGTTCTGTGCCTTTCAGCTGAGACTGCAAAATACAGAACAGCCAGTCAAGACAGAGGTCATTTACATATGCATGCCTTAAAGCCATGGTAACAAAAGCAGAATGCTTATTTGTGAGGGATGAAGAGAGCCTGAAAAAGGTGCCCTCTCTTTCTGTTAAATCTTGTTTATTGTATTGTATGGGAGTAATGTATGGTACATCTTTGGGCACAAACATGTTTTTAGCAAGGCTGTGCCTTGAAGTGAAGCATCCCTTGCATCCCTTGAGAGACTGCAGAAAACACAGGGTGACTCCAGTGAAAGGGTGACTGACCGCTGTGGTTTGAAACGCTGGGGATGACGCTGCTGACCCTTGATGAAGTGAGCACTTAGAGGAAATGAGGCCAGAGAGACAGTTGTCGGGAACTGGGACACGAACGGGCCGTGTAGAGAGGCAGATCAATACGGTGCAGGAGCAGGACATGAAAAGAGATCGATGCGAGACCGGGGAGTGGAGCAGAGGGAGAAGAACAACAGACTCAGGCTGGACACCAGGGAGCTGGGGAAAAGAGGACATGACACATTGACAAAAAGGACAGTGTCCTGAGAATAAAGTTCAGATATACTGGTCTGGAACAAACAAACATTCTGAAAGACCGGCCTGGCGTCAGTCTCACAAAGTGACGTTTCTTGTTCTGGCTCAATCTTTTTTTTTTTTTTTTAGTGGCCATTTTTGTCTCATGTGAACACACCACAGCACAGCACACAGTGTGTACAATGTGAAATTATTCTCTGCATTTAACCCATTCACCAAGTGAAGCAGTGGGCAGCTGAGGTCACAGTGCCCGGGGAGCACCCTCACTCAAGGGTACCTCAGTGGTACCACTGGCAGTCCTGGGAATCGAACCCACACCCTTCTGATCACAAGGGCAACTCCCTAACTACAAGGCTACCAGCTGTCAATCTAACCCATCTAACTCTGGATCTATGCTATGAGTGTAACCTGCTCCAGAGACAGTTGATTTAAGTCTAGCTTTACAAGTATGAAGAACAGATGTGGACTACTTAAGCGCTGACGTACGTCACTCTGGATAAGAGCGTCTGCTAAATGCCGTAAACGTAAACGTGGACCAATCAGGCGACCAGAAGAGGTTCCTCTGTTCATTTTCAGGTCACGTTGTTTTGTGTATTGCTGCAAATCAGCTGTTAATTAGTCTTTTATAATACACATAAAATCAGGACACTAAAAGAAGAATGACACACTCAACCCCTGAACTACTCTGTGATGTTTGCATCAAAGAGCTAAATGCATTGCCTGATGTTCTTCATATTTATGCGGTACAGTTCCAAAGCAGCTCAAATTTCATCCACGTGACTGGATATTCAACGTAAACATCGCACTTTCATGTGCTTGAGGAATAGTTTCTGGGAGCATCTAAACTTGGGTTAACAGAGAAAGTGGCTAACTGCTGGTTCACCGTGGATGCATTTGTTGTTTTGTGTAGTCTTGCAGGCCAGATTAAGATTACACATCTGGAGATAACTTATTAAACATTTTGTTCTCAACTACAAGGGTACAACGCCTCTAAAAATCACCCCCAAATTCCTCTAGTAATTTTAACACCCACAGCACAACTGTTAACCCTGAGTGGTAGTGCTGAATTGCTTGTTTTTCAAGCCACTTTTACTCAGAAAGTAAACCACATAGAATCATAACCAGAATCCAAAGACTTTACTCATCCCGGAGGAAACTGCTTATGTTACAACTGCACAGACACACAGAGACAAGAGCAATATAAAATATAAAGTCTAATAAATCCAATAAAAAAATAAGTGGAAAAAACAATATGAAATATACTATGCTATATACACAAATGCTGGGTATAAATACTATAGATTAGTAACTTCCAGTGAAGTGAAGTACTAATAACACAAATGGTGGTTAGGAGTCTGTTATTGTATGTACTAGAGATCAGTAGCATATAAGCAATATTGACATAAATAGTGATTTTTAACATGGTAAGACTATTGGACATAGTAAGATATTGGTCACTGGCGACCCAGTGTCAACATTTAGCATTAGCCCAGGGCTATCTTATAAAACTAAAGTACTGTCTAGTTTATTGGAACTGTTTTTCCTTGAAAGTGGCACTGATTGGTTTTGGGCGACTTGTGTTACACCTACGGGCTCTTGACAAGCTTGTTGTCCATTGGACAATATTGACGAGTGTACCATTGCCAGTGCTTTTTTTAATATTCCATATTCAGTCTTGTTCCAGCTTAATAAGTCTACATTCCCGTCTACACTTGGCCCAGTATTGCTCAGGGCTGTCCCCTGATATTTTCGTTATACACCTCGCTGAAATTGAATGTGCTTTGTGAGAGAAGCCTCTGGTCATAGATAAACACAAATGGTCATTTTATTTGCAAGTGCTGGACTGGAGTTTTACACAACAAACAAATGGCATACATTTAACCATCCGTATGCACACTACAGAGGTGCTGAGTTCAAATGAGTTCAAAACCTCTGAACTTATTTGAAGTAGGCTATGGCCGAACCCCACACAGACTGAACTAACACAGCTTCACAAATTGAGCTGGATAATAGTACTCTGTGCTACACCATATTAAACCCATACATCCCCCGCTGCTCTGCTCCCTGGGCCTCTGCCTCTGTCAACACCCAATTTTAAGGCAACAGTGGTGGGCTCAGGTAAGTAGGTCAGGGCACGGTTGAAGCCGGACCCCCTCCAGCTCTTGCATCACTGCCAGTTGGCCTCATAAGTAATTACTCATAAGATTCTGATGCATGTTCTGTATGTGAGAGGGGTGGCAGAAATGTAAGAGAAGGGCAAGAAATGTGACGAGAATGATATTCATTGCTCATGACACACACAGCCCTCAGCTTACCTCGGCCTTTAGAGGACTGCCATACTCACAACTTTTATTTCTGCAAAATGTTCATCTTGTCTGGCTTGAATTTTATAAGAATGCACATTATCTCCTTTAACCCTTCGGAGATTGGGGATTTTATGAGCCTGCACGTGGTTTATAATCCATACCGCTCGCTATAATTAAACAAATGGTGCATAGAAGCTTAGAGTTATGTGCTGTTAGCAAGATAAGATAAGAGAACCCTTTATTAGTCCCACAGGTGGAACATTTGCAAGAAAGCAGTTCTGTCCTAGTAAAGCACGTCTGTCCCTGTTTACTACTGATCTGTAGAGCACCAAAAAAAGTTTTGTTTTTTTTATGTAAGACTGTTTCACCAGTCGAACATGCTGTCCTCTCCCTTCACCATCGTCGATACAGTTGCTTTCAATTAGCAACAAAAAATCTAACTGTCTGACACAAACTCGAGCAGCATGCCTGCAGGTGACTTATTCCTGACACCCAGTACTGTGCTATTTAATAACATCATGTCATAACTTGCCATCAAGCCCTTTGGGGGAGGTTCTTTCTTTCAGCAGCTATTAATGTCCTGTTATTGTGGGTCATCATTGTCTCTAGCCAGTGCTTCATTTCACCATAATGACCCCCCAAGCCACTATTAAAGAGCCCAAATCATGAAAAACATCCTTTATATTTTTCAAAATGTCTCATTTCTCAGATCAGTCTATATGTGGAAACTAAGCTGTGAAAATAAGACTTTTGAAGTGATCATAGTTGACACATTTACATATTGCCGCCCTTTCGGCCACACCGGGGTTATTATAAGTAAAGGTAAAGTGGCATTTTGCAGACACCCTTATCCAGGGCAACTTACAATCACTAGTTACAGGGACAGTCCCCCTGAAGCAACTGAGGGTTAAGTGTCTTGATCAAGGACACAATGGTAGAAAGTGGGGGGTTTGAACCTGCAACTTTGTGGTCATTGGGCTTACAGGCAAGTGTTTTACCCGCTAGGCTACTTCTGGGGAAACGTCTGTCAGGAGGCACATGGATCACTTCAGCCTTCTAAAGGATCCAGACATCAGAAAGAGTGATTGCGGTTTATTTTTCTCACATCCCCGAGGATTTCAGCTTGAACTTAACACTTTGTTCCAGATTTCTTTTTGTATGAGGTCCAATATTGGGCAGCCAATCAGAACAGAGGCAATTTACCTATTTTAGTCTTAAATGGACAGTGGCAAACCTGTTTGATTTTGAGGGATAAAGAGGGCTTTGAAAGTGGTCTTGTAAAAATGAATTCTGACAAATGTAAAATGAAATAAAACGGAGTAAAAAAGTACAATACATAGATATAAGTCGCTTTGAAAAAAAGCGTCTGCCAAATGAATGTAATGTAATGTAAGATATAGAAAATGAGCGATTTAATGAACATATAGGTGATCATCATCCAGGCGACAGGATTTGGTGGGTCCAGCATGGTCATGAATGACCTGACAAAGCTGACCATTCATAGCATGTCTAGGGGTGACTGTCCCGAATACGATACAGGACCACCACTGGGCATCCACTCTGACGTACAGGCTTCACTAAGAGGCTAAATAGAGTTTTCCTCATGGAGGCCTTCTCTTCCTTCTCCTTCCTTCACCTCCCCTTCCCTCTTTTCTTCAGGGACTCCAGCTCTGAAATGAAGCCAAATAAGCCTGACCTGATTGGTCATGTCTTGAATTGCTTGCAGACCAGTTAAATGAGTTTGTGGCTCGTTCAGGTGAGTGAGGAGAGCTTCCGGGGCTTTAGGATCAGTCTGTTCACTTCAAGTTCACTTTAGGACATTGAAGGTCACTTGAGCCGTGTGATTAGATGTTCTTTCTCCTGGGAGAAGTGCTGGGCCTCTGAAAAGGTTTTAAGGAAAACCACTGGGCAGTGAGTGAGTTTCTTTCATTTGACGATAATTCAGTTTCAACATTTAGTAGCTGTGTAAGTCTGGCAAAACAGACCACCGGAAATGAAAAATTTGTTTGGTTAAACCCGAAAGGCTGCAGTTATCACCACTGATAATAAAGGTTTGGTGTAATTTTATAGAACTGAGTTCTCACACATAAGGAAAACAAAGATCCTTTATATTCATTAAAGGTTTTTTTTTTTATTTCTTAACACCAAAACAAATAGAAAAAAGTCAAAGCTGCAGACTGGAACTTGTTGATTGTAACAAGGCCCCCCACGTTTTTTTGACTATGTTTTTGTTTGCTTTGTTTGCTATGTGTCTGTGTGCCATGTGAGTTTGTTGTTGTGATCTTAGTCTCTCTCTCTCTATATATATATTAACAAATATAGTGTATATATAGTATATGTTTCTGGATGGTGTGTTACTGTGAGTGTTACTGTGAGTATCCTTAGTCATTGTACTTGTATTTACCTTTTGGATTATCTTGTGTTTTGTGTAAATCCCTGGACCCTTCGTGTTTGTTTTGTTTCGTGTTTTTTTTATTAAATTTGGATTATCATTATTTTTAGTTCAAATGTAAACTTAATTCCTTGTGTAACTCAATGGATTATCAAATGTGTAATTACTTACAGCTGTTTGTGCAAGTTTTGGCTCTATCAGTCACATTTTGTTGGTTTTCCAAGTAAAAAAATTAACACTACCTCAGCACCACATTAAAATGCCTAAGTGGTACGTTTTGGTCCCTTTTATCTGAAATCACAGCCTCCAAATATTTTTTGATGTAGGAATGCTGATCCAATGTGTACTAAATTTAGATTTTAATTCAATTACGCAAATATGTGATTTTGTAAAAATATATAAAAGTTCCATGCAGGGGTGGTGTTAACTTCTTATCACCCAGAAAATCAACAAAACATGCCGTTTGACCTGGTGCTCAAACTTTCACATACAACCGTCAGTACATTTCAGTGGTATTGCAAAGCAAATGTAATGCAGCTTGACTTCTAAAGCAGCGTTTACACTATTGCAACAAATGTGCCCGGTAAAGCGGCAAGATGTAAACATGTGAGTACTCAAGCATGCAAATCGCCCAGTGGTGGGATTCAAACACCTAAACACACGTTTTGACTGAATATTTTATGACCCAGAAAACCTGAAACAGCGATGACACTTTTTTTAATATTCTGCAGTGACTGGAAGCCAAAAAAGCCTACTGTCACTGGCCTGTGAAGGTCAGCAAAGCACAGGGTCAAAGTTTAATCAGTTTAAACTCTCTCTGCTGCAGGGAAGCAAACAACAATTCAGCTAAAAGTGAATGGAGGGGATGCACAAAATCCTTTTGCCTCGAAAGTGTGAACGCTACTTATTATAGGACTTTATAAGAATAGGGATTTTTTTTATTTTACCACTGTGCATATCTTTCGAGCTCAGGATTAGTTCTGGGTGTGATTATTCTCAGCAAATCTTAATGAATGAGGGTAGTGATGCTTCCTCAGTCATGCAGAGTTACATAAGCCTGCACAGCAAATTTCTGGAGTTCAAAAATTAGGAGTTAGGCAAAAAAAGTGTGAAAGAGTTAGATTTTTGGAGTTTATTTTTTAACTCTGAATACACGTTGTGTTATGGGATACTCCCTCGCTAGTTGTATTTTGGAGTTCATTCATTAGTGTTCAGGAGCGTGTTTTAACACCACATCTAGAGTTAAATTTTGAGAAAGCGCGCCATGATGACACGACTCCGGTTCAACAGCACGAAGGACTGATGGACTTCTGAACTTCGTCGTATGGTAGGTAAAAGCGTATTATTTAAAATATTTAATCGATATTTTGTGTCAGAAACGCGTTTTGTTGTAGCAGTTACGTTACGTACTGTGTATGTTATGACTGTGGCAAACTTGATGTTGAATGTAAGCTAATGTTACTACCCCATTTTTTCCGAACATGTGGCTTTTTGTGCTTTTTTGTCGATGTGAACGAGCTAGCGTTAGCTAACGGTGTTTCATGTCACTGTTTTCTGAAAAATAAAACCCCCAACAACAACACTCGTTGCTGTTAAACTGAAGAGGTGACTTAAGAAATCTAACTTCTGCGTCCAACTGATGACGATGAAGTAATATTTTATCCACCAATGCAGACTTATGTCTGTAAGATATTCTAATGTTTACAGACGTGGTTACTGAACTACAGTGTCTAACATTACCCAGGCTAATACAATTTTTGATCCGTGAAAGT
Source organism: Brycinus macrolepidotus (assembly GCA_037974445.1). Lineage (NCBI taxonomy): Eukaryota > Metazoa > Chordata > Actinopteri > Characiformes > Alestidae > Brycinus > Brycinus macrolepidotus. The sequence continues at coordinate 16,464 of JBBPCZ010170887.1, forward strand.
GCACCGTAGGCCTGTAATGTTTAAATTGTAACAGCAATAAATATGTCGTGACTCATGAGAATGCGTTAACTTTTTCAGCTTATACAGACACACAC
>JBBPCZ010170898.1:0-16558 GCA_037974445.1 Brycinus macrolepidotus
CTTCGGCCTCTCCTCCACGCCCCAAAAACCAAAATCTTGGAGCAATAGTAATATGTGCGGTGCCATTCAAATGAATGGCACACGCCCATAAAAAAACCAAAATCTTGGAGCAATAGTAATATGTGCGGTGCCATTCAAATGAATGGCACACGCCCATAATTAATAAAAATAAATAAATAAAACAGCGCTCACAGTAAAAAAAACAAAAAACAAAACAGAGAGTTTACCCACGGGAGTAGCACCGGAGGTCCCCGTCCCCGCTTTAAATATAAAATTTTGTGTCCCTCTCGAAACGAGCACAACACCAGAACTGAAACCAAAAAAAAAAACCTGACGTTCCCTCTCTCTCTCTCTCTCCCTCTGTGTATCAGTGAGTGTGTAAAAAAAAAAAAAAGAACGGTACCTAATGGTCGTGATTTTGCAGCCATTTAACCATTACAAATTATTAACATATCAAATTTAAACAGCAACAATAATAATAAAAAAATAATAATAATTACAAAGTACACATAAATATGATAAATCAACAGTGCAGAACGTCATCAGAAATGGCATTTAAACCCCAAAGCATGCTCGTAAATGGAGTTAATACAACTTACTAACCAGGGCTCTCAAGTTTTGAAGACAGGCAAGAGTGAGATTTTGTCTTTGGCCGATGCGATCTGTGGAGCGAGGGGGGGGGGGCGGGGGTGCTGGCCGATGCGATCTGTGGAGCGGGGGGGGGGACCGTATAGAAATGCCGTGCGTAAGGCATAATTAAACATCGCAATGAGCAGATAGATAAAATAGATTTTCAACTTGAGAAATCGGAGGTATGACGTGAGAGCGTGAGAAGACAGATAGATGCGTGTGAGAGCCCTGTTACTAACAATAATGAACAGTACATCGTATAATAAACACTAAAATATACAAAGTAATAACATCCTCATTCTAAGAGGTCTCTACAATTATATTTTCCAGTGAGTGGAGAAAAGTCAGATATATTGTCACTGAGAAGTTTTGGTTATGGCTCGTTGAGATCACTATCAGATAAAACTTCTGTCTATGGATCAGTATGTTCTGATGTCTCAGTAGCAGTGGATCTCTGTCAACAATTCCTGAATCTGTTCAAAGTCAGTCCTAAAGGAAAAGATCAGTTTCCAAAACTTCCAAAACTTTTCAAATAGTCATTTTTGGCAAAAGCAGATAACTGCAAATTTCATTTCAAAATGATCCTCCTTTAAAGATGATGTTGAGCCAAAGTTATGCTGATATTCCCTTTCAGACAGCACATCTCCGACTGAAGAGTCACAGATATGTAGTGTCAAATATCCGCAGTGCTGTAAGCTGATTTCGCTGAATGAATTTTTTGTTGTTTATGTTCAAGAACACCACTGGTGTTTGTCATTTTCAGATGTAAACATGAATTCACAATGCCTCGTAAATGGACAATGATGGCTTTTGTGACTAAACATATTTAGGGTTCAGAATGTGTCTGTAACGTTCTCCCTGTCTTTCCCCCCTATTTCCACGTCTGTCTTTGTTTACCCCTTGCCATGCATCTGTGTTTCCATGTGAGTTTGTTGTTGTTTCGGTCGTAGCCCCACCTCAGCCCTGCTCCCTTTTTATCCTATTCACTGTGTCTTGCTCCTGTCTCCTCCTCTGCCAAGATGTTTCCCTTACTACATAATCCCTGTGTTTCAGTCTGTGTTTGTCGGTTCTCTGTGTTAATGCACCAGTGGTTTTTGCTCTTGCCTCAGTGATTCTTAGCTTAGTTTTTGCTTTTTGTTTTGCCTCCGTATTTGTCCTATGTGTTTTTTGCCTTGTTTATCTCTGTTTAGCGGTAGCCCGTCCCTGTAATCTATGTTTTGCTCTGCCTTGTGTTGTCTTGTTTTACTTTATCCTTTGTCATTTTCCCTGTTAGTTCCATGTTCTGTTTGTTTCTTGATCCGCATCTTGTTTTCCTTTTTTTTTTAAACTCCGTGTTTGCCATTACACCCATTTCCTCATTATAGTGTCATGTGTAAAGAATAACTCACAACAGTCAGTTTTTTTTTAAAGGATGGCATTTATTGGCGTTGGCAAATGAAGTCGAGCAACTGCTGTAGAGTCAAAACAGCAGTCAGTCATCATCTAAAATGGATGAAAGGAGACCCAATTTGTGGAGCATTTGTTCACATTGGGTTTTCTTAGACAAAGAAAAAAATCTGCTAAGCCAGCCTCGGTAGGGATAACTCTATTTTAACATAAAATATTTACACTTGGTAATGGATGTGCTGCTTGGTAGTAAAGCAGTGGCACTTGTGTTAAACATGTAGCATTCCTGGAAATTTAGCACAAGCAGCGCTGAAAGATGTTTTAACATATTGCTGGTGTTTCCACTCTTTCATGAAATAATCGTTTTACAGATTTTGCGAGTGCCACTGCAGTCATCTTTCTTCATGAATGAAACCGTGCTTTTGATCGCTCTTCTCTGCCGTGACACCTTCTTGTTGAAGGTTTCCAGCCACATACACACAGAGTTTGACGTCATGATGCATGAAGCTGTCAGTAAAACATGCCAACATTGATAAAAGGCTTCCATATCTTTGGAGGCAGACAATTTTGGACAATCTGAAACCAGTTCTCATTTGGAACCATTTTTCGATTCCCATCTCTACATAAATTAAATTGTATGAAAACAAGATATAGGTAGACTAAACAAACATTTAAGCAGAAATATTGTTACATCAATTGAAATGATGACTCACATAAGCGTAAAAGAACTTTTGAAAGACTACTTTAAGAGAAGTGTAACAGAAGCAGCTGAGAAAGCTATTTATATACTGAATAACTTCCAGCGTCTGTCAGTAAGGGTGTACTGCTATGGGAATTGAGAATCACTACCGATTATGCTTTTCTAAGTACATTGATTACGTGGGTGAACTTGAGCAGAGACACATGATAATAGAAAAGTAAAGGGGGAAGACAGAAAGCTATGGAGTTGTCAGGACAGAGTGAAAAGTTTTATAATTGAATCCTCCATGATGGGGAATGCACTTGACACATGAGAACTCAAGCAAGAGTCATTGTCATTGGCCAAAACAGTCACACCTCTATGCTAAAAATGGTTAAATACAGCATTTTCAATAAGCAGCAAAACATTTTGCCGATGAAAAGTCTGATAGCATGAGAACACCAACCAACCAACGAGTATTACAGATGTTTTTTTGTTTGACATTTTAACATTTAAACACAAAATTTTCTAGATAGTCTCTGATAAATAGTGGGGAGTAAGTTTTGTGCAGAAAGTTTTGCCACAATCCTATTTCAGATGTTTTGTACATTTTTTTTCAATTTTTTTTCTCTTTTTTGTCCTCATGTTAGACGTTGCTTAACTGTCTGTTTTACCAGAAATAATTTGCTATAAAATACATCAATATATGTTGGTCATTTCCACTTCTTACTCAGGCGAAATTTACAGGCCAATTATGTTCTGATCAGTTTATATGGTGCCTTTTCACGCTTAAATTCATGTTCACATTAGAATTCATTTGATAAATGAGGCATTCTGAACTGATTATGTATTCTTGTTTCCTTTTATAATTATGTTCTTTATTATATTTTCTAGTGAGAGGAGAGAAGTCAGATACATTGTCACTGGGAAGTTCTGTTTATGGCTCGTTGACATCACTATCAGGTAAAACCTCTGTCTATGGATCAGTACGTTCTGATGTCTCAGCCCACAGCACTGGATCCCAAACAACATTTCCTGAATCTGTTTAAAGTTCAAATTCTAAAAGAAGAGTTCAGTTTCCTAGACTTTTCAAATAGTAATTTCTGGCAAAAGCAGATACCTGCAGATTTAATTTCATTTTCAGCTGAAAACATGAACTCACAATGCCTTGGAGATGGACAATCAGCTCTGTTCCCTTTTTATCCTATTCACCTGTGTCTTGTTCCTGTCTCCTCCCCTGCCCAGATGTTTCTCTAGTTACTACATATTCCCTGTGTTTCAGTCTGTGTTTGTCGGTTCTCTGTGTTAATGCACAAGGGCTTTTTGCTCTTAAGAATTATTACCGATGTTCAGTATTTTCCATGTACATTTGTGCTGATGGTGCTAAAATATAAACATTGATGAAATGTAGAAACTTTGCCCCAGACATATTAAATTTACAGAGAAATATTTATTTGTAGAGGGTTATAAATGCAGTGAAATGAATAAAATAAGTAAAATGACTTGAATGCACAGATTTTAGTACAGTAGGCCAGCATCAGCTAAACCGGCTCTTTTGGCGTTTCATAAATATATCAACTACTGTCAGTCAAATCTCAGACCTTTCTAAAGCTGATATGATTCTGATATTGTACATCCCTGTACTGCCCTGCTCAAAAGACATCTTTTATTGATTTTCTAAGTTAACATAAGTAACTAGGAGGATCTCACTGTGTAACACAGTAGCAGGTTTTGACATGTTAAATTGGTTTACTGTGTTGGACTGTGACTTTTTCACACTAATTTCAATTTCCTTTCCTGTGCTGTTTGGAATAGAATCTCATGAAAGCACAACAGCTTCCAGATACAGTAAAGGTGAGTCTTGCAGACACGGTTGATGGATAAAAAAATATTCTGTCATGTTGAATTAAAATAACAATACTCAATTCACAGCTCTTATGAGTTACCTGTTTCAAACTCAGAGCCCCCAAGTTCATCAAAAAATTTGATTAAAAAAAAGGAAGAAAAATCTTGGACAAACACATGTCTGACTGCAGCAGTTTTTTTCCTTTTTTTAAATCAGTATTTGGTTGATGATTTCATATACTTAGACTTCATCAGTCCATGTGAAACTTAACTAGCCAGTATTTTGTTTCAAACTTCGTGATATTTCGCACCCTGCGTTTTTTTTTTTGAATACCAATTTTTTTAAAAATTCATCCATTGCGCACTGTAACTGATACATTTTACATGACATTTACTCACATTGCCTACAATTATATTTGGCACATTTAGTAAAATGGTCGCCGGTAGCCCATAAAAATTCAGCAGGCAGTACAATCTTAATGTTATTCAAATTGTACTAAATTAGAAAAAAATGCAAACCAGAAGCATTTTGGACCCCACTGTGCGCGCACACACACACACACACACACACACACACACACACACTCACAAAGTTCAGTTAGTGTACTACAAGGACCTCACTGTGTAACACAGCACATACAGGGTTTGACACCCCTGATGTTATATTGTTGCTTTTTTTTTCAAGCTAGTTTCCATTTCTGTCCTTTTCCCAGGACTTTTTGGAGGATCACGTCTCCGGTCCTGGTTTCAGTCCTTCAGAAGAAGTAGAACACACAGTGGTGAGTCTTGCAGAAAAAGCTGACTGTAAAATATTCAACTGTAAAATATTCTGTCATGTCGAATTTAAATGATTATGACTTCCCAGCTCTTATAAGTTATGAGAGTTTCAAAATCAGCTTTTATACTGTCACTGATATTTTTTGGGGAAAAACATGGGGTCAACCAGCGTATGTGAACTTTTATTATGGTTACTATAATACTCGCAGAATTTTGGGATGATGAAGCTTAATCTGAGCATTATTACTCTGTGAAAGAATTTCATATTTGAGCAATGTATTTCTCACAGTGTCGTATGATTAAAAATATTTGGGCTTGGAAAAAATGATCAGAAAACTTTATTTGTCCAAATTGCTTAATTTAAGCTTAAAATGTGAAAGTTACATACAAATGTGCCTATTCCATGTTGCCTATTCCATGTTGCCTCCTGCTAAACATTGTCATGAGTAAATAAAATGACGTTATTCTTTTTTTCTCACCGGAGTACTGAGCCGGGGATCCTCAACCCCTGCTATAACCTTGTTTTGGTTTATGCTGCTCTCAATATTAGTTTCACCTTTCGCAAACTACCTTTCTCCCGATGTAAACCCAGCCTGTCCCAGAATGCTTTGTCTGTTCACCACTGTGCTTAGCATGACTGGTACTCGGTGCTACAGCGCTGCTCTCTCACTCACTCTCATTCTATCTATCCCTCTCACTCTCTCTCTCTCTCTCCTTCTCGTACTTGGCAAACTATGGTGCAAGTAATGCACACACAAGCTCAGAGACTCTTTGTATCACTTTTTTTTAGTTTCTCTTTGAACCAGTGAAGACGAGCCAGCGCGAAGTGTGTCCTTCTTACTCCTGTTTCCTGGTTCCTTTTCAATAAACCTCCTTGATTTACTCCTGCAAGGGCGTCCCCACTTCTGTGTGCCAGCAGTCATGGCAAAAGCATGTGTTTTAATTGAGTCAAATTAACTGAAAAGTACTATTATTCAGACCTTATTATTCAATCTGCATAGTTTTCATCCAATTAAAATAATCATATGCTTATACTTAATGTTCTTGACCCATATGCAAATGCATAAAATGTTCAATATACTCCCCATTAAGGACAACTCCCCATTCGTGGTGCATTCAACATGAATCTGAATGATTCTGTATCTTAACTAGCTGGAGAGTTTACTGTTATATGTTATTATACTATTATACTATAACATACGTGTTGAATCATTACAGTTAACAAGCATTCTGAGCATGAGCTCTAACAACAGTTGATAGAAGGTTGAGCAACTTTATGTTGGTTTCTCTCTCCCATGTGCATGCCCACTTTCTCTTGTGTGTGCCCCTCACTCGCTCTGCTCTCTCTTGTGTGTGCCCCCTGCTCTTGCTGCTCTCCTGTGTTTCGTTAGTTCTCAGGTGTTTCCCCCATGTCTGCCTTTATAAATTCCTTCCTTGTTTGAGTATTGTGCCTTATTTCTGAGTATGTTGTTCCCTTTGTCTGTTTCCAGTGTAATGTTTTTAGCATGTGTTTTCCATTTTTTTGTTTCTGAATATAGATTTTATTTTTCTCCAGTTGCTGTGGGGTTATAATGTGTTTGCTTAATTTTTTGATATTCTCTTTTATAACCTTTTTAACGGCCCCATGTTTTTTTGTCTTTTGTTTTCGTCTACATAAACCCAAATCTACTATGTGCTGTCCATTACTTCAGCCTCCCGGCCATGACAATAATGGTGCCACTCACACAGAAGAGTACTGTGTTACAGATTTCAGTATAGAATACTGAAATCTGTAACACATGCAGAGTTTGCTATCACTTATATTGGTTTATTGTGTTAAACTTTTTTCACACTAGTTTCAATTTCCTTTCTTTTCTCTGCCCAACTACATCAAGGTATTACAGTTCTCTTCTGGGAAACGTGTTATTAATTTAGTTGATTACTCACATACAACATCATCTAGAAGTGAGTCTTGCTGACACAGCTGACTTTGATAAACTGTTAGATATTATGTCATGTTGATTTAAAATAATAAGACAGCTCACTTCACAGCTGTATCTCAGCTTGAGGGCAACAGTGACCATGTAGTCAAAGCACATTATCAAGACATATAAGAAACACCTGCATGGCAAAATTCTACCATTCTACCAGCCAAACCCATTAGATGTCATGGACAAAATACTTTTTTGAGAGGAACATTTGCACCTGCCTCAGTTTCTTAAAATTTCTTTACCAACTTTAGGTTTCTTCCTGGAACCTTTACATAATGTGGTGTTTCTTTAAGCTTTGAAAAAGTTCTGTTCCTTTGAGTGATATAATATTGTGTATACCACGCAAATCAGAGTGCTAGTTTGTCACAGTGAAAATCAGTTATTTCTTTTCCCGATTTTATCTTTTTAGCTTCTAAAGGAGATTTGTACTTTACTCCAGATGGCAGAACACCTAGCCATGTCACACTGATGTAGTTTGCAGATGGCTTATTGTGACTTTGCTTTTTCCATGTCTTTGGACGCAAGGGGGTTTAGTGTATGAGGTACACGAGCATGTGTGATGGCTGTGAAGAATCACTGTGCCTTGTCCTCACAATTTATTGCCAAGCACCATCTTGCCGGTTCTTATTGTGATCCCTAAAGAAGTTGAATCTATTATCAGTGACAGTTTAATACTGCACTAATCTATGAATCTTGTACATTACATGGACCTCATGTGCATGGTGCAGCTGAAACAATGGGTCATCCAGGTGGGCCCTTTTGGATTGACTTGTTTCATATACTGCAGCATGTTTCTCTGTTTTTTTATATTGATCATATTGTTGCTAGTACTATAATTTTGAACCAAAGCATAGTCATTTTTTAAATAGTAACACTAGAAATACAGTAATTATACAAAAGTAGGTCCTTTTTTCCATCAAATTATTTGAACCACTTGTTTGTGTTTTTTTTTTTTTTTCTCACGTAGAGATGGAGCTTCTGGAGGAGTCAGACCAAGCAAATTTGAGAACAGTCAGTTCAATGGTAAAGTCTGCACCTGTTAAAGACCCAGCACAGACGCTGTTTTATTTCTGACATAAAACTCAGCAAACCACTTTAGTATTTTAGTAACCTTCCAAAAATTAGTAACATTTTCCAAAAAATAACATTAATACATTTTTTGCTGTCTCCCTTCCTCATTTTGCTATGTGGGTGTGAACCTTCAGCTTTTGGCTGACCGCTCCTGCGTCCACCCAAACAGTCCTCTTTACTTTCAAATATGGATACAGATGCATAACACTAACACAGAACAAGATTAAAATATAAAGACATTCAAACTCATCGTAGACATAAAGGCTTTAAAAATAAATAAACCTTACACAACAATGTGATTTGTCTATCAATCAAGCTCAGCAGACCGTTAATAAGCTAACAGGCAATTCCCTTTGTGCTCAGAATTAGGCTTCAAGTGTACAAATGAGCAGAAAGATTAACCAAAAACCCTAGAAGAAAGGAAACAACGGCACTGCTGACTTGATGCTTATAGAAGCTAGACAGTATTATATGCTAGCAGTATTATAACACAACCACAGCTACTAAAGCTGAATCGTTTTAGTTTACTCTTGTTATTTTGAAGTCAGCAGAGAGTAGCCATTACAAAAAGTGTTAGTACCCCCTCGGGATAAATAAAGTTCTTATCTTATCTTATCTTATCTTACACTCTACCATATCCTGCTGATGGGCATGCACACTTTGTGATTTGAGGGGAGTGAATTGATTTCACAGCTTATCGGTATGCATAAGGAGCACTGATTTGCTGTAGTCAGTGAGTGAAATTTGTCGCGTCTAAGAGTGAGAAGGAAAAAGACTGCTGGAACCTTCAAGAATCCTATTTCTTTTCTAAATATGTTTCATTGTAGATTTCTTCTGTTGTTGGTCATTTTAGCAGCCCCCAGCAGGTGCTGAAGTATTCATTCCTGACATGAAGAGTGTGGATATGACGGATAGAAGTCTATACAGGTATTATAATATCTGTTGGTTTGGAGTCCTTCAAAGAAAAGAAGAACAACAGAATATTCATATTGCATTTGTTGTGTTGTACATTCAATTGTTCTCCTGCTCTGCAGGTTTCTGTGCTCTCGTGCCGGTCAGTTTCAGTGCGAGTTGACCAGTCTTGTGTTTGAGATGGAGGGGAAAGGGGAAGTGCTGTATGGAATAGAGTGCTGGGATCCCCATCTGTTGGATGGTTTAGGTCAGATGAGGCCTGCTGGACCTCTGTATGATATTGATTGCTTTGATGGTTCAATGAATCAACTGCACCTACCACACTGCGAGATAAGTTCTGGTAAGTTCCATTTTTGACCGGGTATAATCTTAATAATGTTGGTTAAATTATTATTAAGCAGAAATAAAGTTTTCCTTGGTCATCCTAAATGATGCTTATTCAAAACAGAAAACAGTAAAGTGTTACATATTTGCATAATAAACTTCAGCAACAAATAATTGTTTGAATAACACTTTCATTCCAAAGTCTGAAATAAAAAAAAATGATAAACTGTGTGTGTTGACATATTACAGACAAAAGGTATTTTTAATGTTTGGATAAATAATATACTAGAATTATCTATACTTTTCTTACTGTTTGGATACTTTACCTCATATCATACACTTACTGTTATGTGAATGACACCAATATTTATTTATATCTGCACATCTACAAATTATAAATTATTTATTACAAATCCATCCCACAAACATTTAGAAACATGTTTACCAGAAATCAAAAATAAAAGAATTTCATTAGGTTAATGAGTGATGAAAGTGGTCATGTAACATGCTATGTTATGCTCATGGTAGCTCCATCTTAAATCTTTTTTTCACCTGCACAATCTTGCCCAAATTAAAGTATGCCTTTCCCATCTGCTTCCATCTCAGTCCACTTCTGCAGTTCTGTTCTTGCTGGAATCAGTTCTTCTCCCCTTCCGTAAACCAACATCAAATCAAATCTTAATCTCTTTCCCTTAGCTTTCAAACCAAATGTAATGTTTGTACTTTATTTATAATAAGGTCTCTATTTTTGTTTTTGAAAAGTATTATATACAGTATATCTAATGAATTATTGTTAATTTCTTGTTCTTCTTCTTCTTTTTCTTCTTCTTCTTCTTCTTCTTTTTCTTCTTCTTCTTCTTCTTCTTCTTCTTCTTCGTCTTCCTCTTATTATTGTACTAATTATTTGAAACCTTTTAGGTTGCACAGAATTAGCGTATTTTATAGCATTACATCATATTGAATTACATAGTATGTTAAATAAAATACTTTAAATAAAATATATCTCCAACCGGGTTTTTTTTACAGAAAATATTGACTGCAAATTTTTAAACACATATTCAAATGTTTGAAGTATAGGTAGTACACTTAAGCAACTGCTTTATTTAAAGCAACTAAATTTCTTAAAAATTCCTCTTCCATGAATGAATGTCATTTATATTGTGATTGTTGATATGTTACAGAAGGAAAGGCTGGACTTGCTGTGGCACATATCACTAATGGAAATGTAGAGATCATTAATCCACTGAAAGTAACAAACACACATGTAATCATTGCTGTGCAAGGCCTTTCCCGCTTTTGCCTCCTCACCTGGATATTCCCTGCCAGGCCCATCCGTGCCCAAGTGCTTCTCTTTTACAAACTAATAACTGGCAGACAAAACTTGAGAGAACTGCATATCCACTTGTTGCCAAGGAATGTGCCACTTACAGAGGTAACCCACTTTGATTAAAACATTTTTTTTTTTTTTAAAGGCTAATACTCACTATGCTGTCATGTATGAAGGCGAAAACATCGCTGGCTTGTTAGGTCATTTTTTGACAGTATTTAACTAGAGCTTTCCTTGGAATTCTTGGTTTTGCTTTAAAAGATCAAGAATTGTTGAATGTCACCATCAATCTTAATTTTTCTTCTTTTGAAGGTGAAGAATCAGTATACAGGCTTCACGTATATAAGGACCAGCTCCAAATGCAAGCTGACACCTGGTATGAAATACAGGCCAATCTGTGAGCCTTATGAATCACAACCAGAGGTAAAAAACAGCCTGTACAATGTCAGCAAAGGGTTATCATTAACATAGAATCCAGACTTTCCAAACTAAAATGTTTTACTGGGTGGCATGGTGGTGCAGTGGTGCAGCAAGAAGGTCCTGGGTTCATTTTCCAAGGGTCCTTTCTGTGTGGACTTTGCATGTTTTCCCATACATGAGTGGGTTTCTACTGGGTACTTTGGTTTCCTCTCACAGTCCAAAAACATGCATGTCAGATGAATTGGAGATGCTAAATTGCTCCTAGGTGAGTGTGTTTGTCTGTATTTCTGCCCTGTGACGGACTGGTGACTTGGTGTATGACAGATGCGATAGCCCCTGCCACCCTGGTTAGGATAAGCAGCTCAGAGGATCCCTCCACTCAACAGGCCCTTGTTTCCTTAGGCTGAAACATTTGAGTGTGACCATGATCCAAACTACCACCCTGCCTTTGTGGTGCGTGCTGAGGCTGAGAGTATCACAGTTGGCCTTTTGGATGAAGATGGCTCTGTAGTGTGGAAGCCCCACCATTGTTTTCTTACAGGTAGACTGTAGTCTCCATAATGGAAAGCATTGCGGTATCAAAGCTGTGAATAAAATTATAGTATTTTTATTCATCAGAAAGAGTACAACAGTGATTAAATTTATCACAAATGTGATTACTTTTTCACTTTACTTACTTTAAACATTAAAGAATTCATATGTAGAGCTGCTGATCAAAAATAACTGCATGTTTATTACTAATAATTACTTGATAGGTTTACCGTTTTACCAAATAGTCATTAGAAATGCATTCTTTTCGGACTCATCCTAATCTTTTGCTTTTTTATTTATTTTCTGGAAATATGCATAGGAAAAACAATGAACAAAATGCTTAAAAAAGGTTACCAAGCAGTTGAGACTGCTGTCCAAATTATCATCTAATGAAAACATTCAGTTTGCCACCTTCCAGTCTAAAATATGACTCATCATCAATTGGCTAGCCTTCAGTGTGTTAGCTTTCAACCTCTCAGAAGTAATCCTATGTAGTCCTATGTAGCAGGTGGCATTGGACTAAATTGTGGAGAAAATTTGGAAAAAAATGCATCAAAGTCAGTGATAGTTCAGCTAAACTAAATAAAGACCTTTGCACTAAATTACTTTTACAGTATATAAATCTGATTGATTGATCTTGATTCTCACCATAGCATAGTCAGCCAAATTTGAATGAACAATTAAAAAACCTAATTAGGTTAGGTCTGGAACTATAATGCATAACAGATTGGGGGATCAGAAAAGGTTTTAAGTAGAGCCTGAAATGCCCTTCAGTATAACATAATTTCAACAAATGGATTGCAGCTCAACAAAGAGAAGAAATATGTTCTAAATGCGCTTCTCTCAGTGTAAAAACAAGAGATATGAAAAGACCCATTCGCTATGCCTTCTAGTTCTTCATCCGTTTAAAGGAATTGCTGCAGAGACGATAGTAAAAGTTATTAATACATCTCAAGCGAAAAAAGATTTCACTCTAACTTCAGGCTCGTTATCCAGTCAGACTGTCTTATGTTACCAACTTAAATGCAAACAGACAATTCATCTTTAGGCAAACACAGGTGTTGTTGATTATGCTTGTGTCCAGTTTACGCTGAACTTTACAACACAAATAAAAAGTTAATTTTTTTCTGTTTCACTTTGAAAAAGAGTAGAAATCGCACATTATACCACCTTACCTGAAGCTTTACATTTAAATTACATGAACTAAAAAAAAAAAATTCTGAAGTTTCCTGTTGTCACTGCAAGAAGGTTTTTAAATTTTGTCCCCATATTTGAGAATTACTGCAGAGATTAATGGTACTACTGCTATTCTCATTCCCATGCAGCTCTTTAGAGACTGCAGCCGACTAGAACTGAACCCTCTACCAAAAGTTTCTGGCTTCAGTCAAGTAATTCTTAGTTGCTTATCGCAAAACTGTGATTCTGAATTTCATGTATGTTTGGTGTGAAATTGTCTGTTAATGCTTAAATTAGCATGTAAAGAACATTATGGTAATTACGCTATTTCAAGAAAATGTGTCTAACCTACATTTGGTTTCTGTCTTGTCATATTAGTTGATCAGACTGAGACAGCCATGCTCAACAAGAAAACAGGTAAGATGTTTTAACTCTTGAGGCCTCATTCATAAAATGTACTTGAATTTCATTTCCAAATTTGCTCTTCAGAAAATCATTTACCTAAGAATGTTTTAATTATCATTGAATTGGATGCATGTGAATTAGCTTTTCAAATTAATTTGCATATATTCAGATCAGCCACAATATCAAAACCACTGACAGGTGAAGTGGATAACATTGATTATCTTGTTACAATCTCAATACAACTTCAGTTTTGGAAGCCTGAAAAATGGACAAGTGTGCAGATCTGAGCCACCAGCTGTGATGTCTAGATGACTGGGTCAGAGCATCTCCAAAAATACAGGTGTTATGAGGTGTTCCCGGTATGCAGTGTCCAGTACCTACCAAAAGTATTGCAAGTAAGGACAACCGGTGAACCAGTGACAGGGTGCCCAATGCTGATTGATGTGTGTGGGGAGCAAAGGTTAGCCCATCTTGTTTGATCCCACAGAATGGCTACTGTAGCACAAACTGTTGAAAAAATTCATGCTGGCCATGATAGAAAGGTGTCAGAACATACAGTGCATCACAGCTTGCTGTATAAGGGGCTGCGTAACTGCAGACCAGTCAGAGTGCCCATGCTGACTCTGGTTTGCCACCCAAAATGAATACAATGGGCACAAGAGTATCAGAAGTGGAGCAATGGAAGAAGTACCAGATACCACAGCACACCTTCAGAGACCATGCCTCAATGAGTGAGAGCTCTTTTGACCACCACACTATTCAGGAGGTGGTTCTAATCTTATGGCTGATTAATAAATGTTATTTGTAGTAAAATCCCGGAAGAGACAAAATTGTTTGACAATCAACAAAGAATTGTAATTGACTATGTTATCTTAATAGAGTTTTGGTCATGTGTAGGTACATGTTTTGGAAGTCTTAGTTACACTGTTACATGCAGTACAAAACTATATTGCATGTGGGTGTGGCAGGGATGGCAAGGAAAGACCAGAAATGGGAAAAAATCTGTTGGAAATAAAACTTCACAGTAGAAAGCTTACCTTGTATAGTCATGGGTTGCATTATACTGCATTTTCTTTCCCCTCAGTTCTGAAAGATGCATTCTTTCTGCAGTACGTTGAAGGGTGAACACATCCATTGCTTCAGCAAAAAACAAAACAAAACCAAGACAAAACCAAGTGTATTTTTTTTTTTTATTAACTGGAACATTATTATTTGGATTTAACACTAATTTTATATTACAACCTTTTGGAATCATGCACTTTAAAGGGCCAATATCCTACATTTATCTCTTATTTTTCCCTGAGGTCCCCTTATAATGTTTGTGGTGCCAAAAATATTTATGTATTTACGTTTAGTTAATTTTCCAGGTATGGATTGTATGGACTAGAAAGAGTTTTAAAACGTGAATAATGTTTACATGCTACATTAAAAACGTTTTATGTACAATTTGTTTTAATAATTTTCAGGTCAGTGTGTGGTATTTTAAAACAAGGCCCTGGGCATCTTTAATCAACATAACCCACCTGGATTTTATATTAAGACACTCATGAAGACATTAATGAGCTGAACCTGATGGGCTATATTTAAATTAAGAGAGACAAAATGTGTGTGTATGTTTGTGTGTGTGTGTGTGTGTGTGTGTTTTATTTTCAGGTGTTGAATTTGTGGATAAAAACAGGGAAGAGCTTATTCAACGAGTTTCCTCGGTGATGCCGATTGCAGACAGTCTACGTAGTAAAAAGATGATGAATAAGGAAATGTACAGTGACATACGAAGTAAAACAACATCACAGAAACAAATGAGGACCTTGTACGATGCTCTAGATTCAGGAGGACCAGCTGTGAAAGAAGAATTCTATCAAATCCTAAAAGACAAGGAGCACCACTTAGTGGATGATCTGGAGGCAGAACCCGGCAACACTTAGTGGACCTTTTAAGAGGAATGTCATTTATTTGAGAAGTGAATTACTGTAAAAAGTAACTTTTAATACTGGTGCACACTTTTTATCACCTGGGTAATTTATTTTTCAATTAAACAACTGAATGTTTAAATACTTTAGATTGTATTTTGGACTTTTTTGTTTGTTTTGCAGTTTTAACAGTTAAGTTGACAGGCTGAATATGTTAAATTGATTTATAATGAATTGTCTTTTCCAAGAGTTTGTAAGAGCTCAGAGAGTGTTTTATTACACAAAAGTCATTAACAAGCACTGTTCTCAAAAAGCTGCTTGTTTTTTAATATCTCAGGTTGGACAATAATGAGAGTGTGAAACTGTTTCCTAGTAATAAAACTGCAGTCATATCAGAAGTTGGCAGCCTGTCGATTTCCACTTATTCACAAATAATGTTAGATCCATAGACATCAGTATGTTGTGTGAAATGTGATCATATAACCTGTGATTAAATTCTGTGGACTTTATAATGAGGACAGAACGTAATTGTAAGTAGTGTGTTATTCTGTGTAGTCGTGTTCTTTACTGGGTCAATAACAAGCTGAAGGAAACTTTCTTGAATTTTTTTCTTTCTTTACATAAACTTCTGTGTAGAGCTACATGAAGAGGATGGTGACTAAAGTACATTCATCATATGATGCCTTTAACCTTCATTTTTTTTTACATTTATATATAATGTAAACTGTGTAATATTAACAATGATTCAAATCAAAATTGATCAGATAATCAGCAATTTTGTGGGTCAAGAAAATAATTGAATTTCACATATATCAGGCAGTGTTCATGAAATAGAAACAAACACAAGTAGTTTACTAATATTTTGGTGCTTGTTTACTCTCGTTTACAGTAACTGATATTGTTTGGGTTAAATGTGTACGGATATCCATACTTGGATTCATGTTCTGGAATCATTCTTTTCGTTTGGTCACAAACATTCAATATTTTAGCCATGAGAAATTCTAGGACTTTTTAATGGATCAATAATGGAAGCTTCTGTAGTATTTTATTTAACTCACTGTAAAAGTCTTAATGTCTCTAATTATTTGAACGTGTGCAATATTGTAACCTTGGGTGTGACAAGATCTATGTTGAAGTACTTATTATTTTTGAAAAGTTGAGACATCATTTTATATTTCTTTAATGAGGGGACAAA
>JBBPCZ010170908.1:0-16557 GCA_037974445.1 Brycinus macrolepidotus
CAAATGACATGTGGCTCCTGCTGGGCCTTCAGTGCGGTGAGTCACAGCAGGTCAAAGAGACAGAAAGAGACAGGAGGACGTCAAACTAGTATTTCAAAAGAAAAGATCGTTTGTGTTTTAAATGTTCATGACGGCAGGTCTTCGCTGTCTGATGGTCCTGGATTCACATTCTGCTGCCAACCTTGAATATTATTATACAGCAACGTTTAACACAGAGCCCTTTTCATTTGATTCATGAGTCTTTTTATGGGTGCCTTAAGGGTGCACCACATTAAATGCCATTTTTTAAACGTTTTAAAATGTTCATACACTCTAATTTTCCAAAGACGACTTTGTGAAAATCACATTTTGGTAATGGATCATTCTGCCGTTGACCAGAGATAGTGCTTGTGTATGAGCGAGCCATCTCATCGGGTCCACCTACCGCTCAACAAGACCTCCAAAAGCTGTGCTGCATGGGCTAAGTTGTATTTGGGTCCTGATTGTTAAATCCCTTTTCAACCATCTAAGAAGGAACTAAGAAGGATATTTCTGAGTAAGAGGCCAAAAAGGGGCCACATTTTACACGTAGGGGCCAAGTGTCCCACGTCCACCTGTTGTCAAGATCTTGCTGTGCCCAAATGTTTTTCTGAGCTGGTGAAGAAGGGCTTGAGCTGCCCTTGTCTTGACCCTGGCTGGCTCCCTGTTCCTCTTCCCGCTCTCACACTGAGCCATTTTCCCATCATAATTATTTGAAGGGTTTACTCAGCGATGACTGGCATGACTGAAACATGAATTCACAAACAACAAGTGTCTTTCAGATGGTGAGCTTGTCCCTCCAGTGGGTGAAATTTATATAAAAAAATGACCTAGCTAGCAGTATGTACGAGCTAATGTAAGCCAGCTAGCTACAGCTACAGCAGAGTAGTTAACTAACAAGTGATGTGGCAACTCACTGCTTCCTAGGCAAGTTCAGTGACAGCAGCGAGTAAATAATCTTTCACATGTTAATGCTGACATTCGTAACATGCCATGAAGCTCCATGCTGGGGAAAAGCTGTTCGACTCTCCGTGCAGCCTCACGCCTCGTTCATGTCTCGAGATGAACCATAAGTACCAGTTTCACTTGTTTCCTATGGACTGTTGATGCTGACCTTTATTTTCTGTTTCTCTTCTTACATGTTTTTTTTCCTGGCATTAAATATTGTTTATGTATCCCTGGTAACAGTTTGGTGTATATTTAACATTATTTATCTTTGTTGGTTCTCATAAACATCCAAGCTGCATCCAAGTTATAAACATGGGAATCTTTCCCATTATCCCCTTTTCTCCCACATGATGTAAACACAGCGTCTCCATAGTTACAAGACGTTTTTGAAGTACCACAGTCTGAGATACAGTCTGTTATGATTCAACCAATGAAGTGCTGGAAGTGAGACAACTGACTAATGACAGGACAGGGGAACTTCAGGGGCCAATCAGATTTCAGCCGGGGCCAGAGGCCCCGGGATCCGCCCATGCACTACAGGCCTACTGTAACATGACACTCTTTCTACAGGTCACACTTTTTGAGAGAGAACAATATAAGAGGCTGAAAACCAACCCATAAAATTTCTCTTTCTCTGTTTCCCTCCATTTTTCCTGTTTCTCCATTGTTCTACTCTCTCAGATAGGAGCACTAGAAGGTCAGATGTTCAAGAAGACAAGGAAGTTGGTCTCCCTCAGTGAGCAACAGCTGGTCGACTGCTCCTTCAGTTTTGGAAACAATGGCTGTGATGGTGGATGGCCATCGAGGGCCTTGAAGTATATCAAGGCCAGTGGAGGCGTGCAGGCGGAGGACTCTTATCCCTATGAAAATTTGGTGAGGGTGGTGTGATTACTATTGGTTAAAAGAGTTGGGAGAACAAAATAAATAAACAAAATAAGATGAAACACTGCTTGAGAAACAGAAGAACTGATCAGATTTGTCTGAGTAATTCCTATAACTATTCCCATAATGTTGGTGTAAGCCTGGTGTTGGAACATCTCCTAGGCCACTTTTGGCCACTGAGGGATGATTGATGTCACCAGTTTGTCCCTCTACTTGCTCTAACCTCCGTGCTCAGTCTTGAGTCTCTTTTCAAGAGTGCTGGACAAACCTGGATAGTAATTTGGTTAAGCTCCCTATGTTTTCTCCTGGGTTTCTCTTCTCTCCAGATGTTCTTGTCTGTGCCACACCTGAGCCCTCAGGGTTCTTGTCAGGCTGCTCTGATCCTTTTCTGGGCCTTTCTCAAGTGTTTCTCAAAAACATAAATAAGTTCTGAGATATCCTTGTCCTCTGCTCAACCATTCTCTGCCCTCCTTGCTAGGGTTTTCCCTTTGTGATTTAGTTTCCTTTGTTTGTTTACTTATTTTCCTGCCTTTCCTTTGTTGGGAAGCATTTTTCTTTTTGATCTCTTGACCCTGAGCCAGTTAGCCTTCCCCTGACAGCCTTTGTTTTTTCTTTCACAGAGTCCCTATTCACCTCAGAGTGAGTGACAACTTTCAAGGGGAAACTAGTTGGCACGAGTGTCTTGGTGATGGCTTAGTGTGTCTGTGCCCTTAAACCAGAATGTTGCTGGATGAATAACCTATTCTCATTTGTCCCCAGGTGGGAAGATGCAAGTTTGACAGGCAGAAAGTTGTTGGTACCTGTGGTGGCTCCAAGGCTGTGGCAAATGGAAACGAGAGAGCTCTGCAGAGAGCTGTGGCCTCAGTTGGACCTATTTCTGTAGCCATAAATGCTGGCCGCTACACCTTCCAGCTCTATAAGTCAGGTAACCCTTGAAAAACAGTCCTTATTTCCATATGTCTGCAGCCAAGAGTGCACACACTCTCAACCATTTTTGGCTCCTCAGCCAGAGATAGAAAACAGTCCTATTTCACCTGTTACCACACTCAACTGGTAACAGCTATTAACCAAATAAAGCCTGCCTCAACAAATCTAAGATCTGACCCTTCACTGTGGACAATGAGTTACAGTTAGCTCTGCTAGCTCAGTATAAAGTGCCTTGGTTGGACACTGCTAAAATGAATGATTTCACTTGCTGTCAAAAACTTTGTGTCACTGATACACAAATTTCTACCTTGTTGGATTTCTGGACCTCTTAACTGATGATTAATATACTGTCTGATTGTAGGTGTGTATGATGATGCATTCTGCGGCAAACGCCTGAATCACGCCGTCCTGCTTGTTGGTTATGGCAGAAGACACTCAAAGGACTACTGGCTGGTCAAGAACAGGTAATTTGAAAAACCTAAACAAAAGGCAATTCCTCTAAATATGGAAAACATAATTTGATTCAGTATGTTAAACTTCTAAGCCTTTATGTGTTCATAGTTCCTAGATCTTGAATAATTCATAGTGCATTTTTTTTGTAAGATATGTATTAATATACAACAATTCTATTAAAGATTACTGAACAACTCTACATGGTTTCAGGCAAGTGTGTTATTCACACATACACTTAGCACCATGCTAACTGTGCTGATGGACAGAATCTGAGGTGAGGTAAAAGCTGGGGAAGTTTAGTTTTAAACTTGACCGCCCCTTTGAGACTAACTGAATAATATTCCTGCAGTTTAAGGGGTTAATGCAAAACCAAAAATGAAACTTGCAACCAAACATGATTGCTTCAAAAGTCTCACACTAACGGTCACTTACTTTGCAGCTGGAGTGCAGACTGGGGTGATAATGGCTACATCAAGATGTCCAGGAACAAGAATAACCAGTGTGGTATTGCCTCAGTAGCTGTTTACCCTGAGGTTTAAAGGTAAGATAACTATTCAAAACCCTTTATATACTTCATTACGGGGATCCGGTCCTCATTCACAGAGATCCACACTGTTTAGCTCCATAAATAAATAAATACATACATGCAATATTTATGATCTGAAAATGGCAACATTTTGTGATTAATACACCAACATTAATGGTCCAGAAATACTTCTTTAATAAATTATGTAAGCATGCGTTAAGGAACTATTAGGACTGGTAAGGAGGCTGGCTCACAAACAGTAGCAGGTCATGAGTCTTTCCATGTGGCAGGCAGACGGGGAACCAGGGTCATATTTATCTACCAAAAAAAAAATAAAAATAATTAAAATAGCAAGAAAAAAACGTTTGCAAACCACTTTGTCATTCTGGTTATAAGTAATTATATAAGTAAATAATTAGTAAACAATAATAATAAGTACGTAATTATATAAATAGTCATATGGTTTATAAGTAATTGTACTATTTCATGACAACTGAACTATGTTAATGATCTACATCAGTCAATCTTAATAACTTTAACAATATGTTTGCACTGAAAATGCAGTTTTTATTGCCTTAATTCTATAAAATGTGTTTTTCTACAGATTGGAAAAAGCCAGAACATCTCAGAGAGGATCCTGACATCCGAGCATTTTACATGCTTTTTGTTCCAACTTATATATTCATTTCTTGTGATATCATGCAAAGATAAAAGAAAAATTTTTTTTAAAAACCTTCCATCCTCAAATGGGCTTCATGTCAGCATTTGCTTATTTTAACTGAACAACTGCAGAACTTCATACATTGTTCAACATCTTCTATGGTTCTCAATGATGCACACACTTAAACATACAGTTCTGTCTTGATTTTTACTAATACTGATTTTCACTGTAAACACTTTTAGGTCTTGCAGCAAAATGTAATATTTAGAAACAGAACCTTGTCAAGATTTAAACACATTTTTAATTCATTTAACATGAAAAGTTATTCAACACTCCGCCTTGTGGAAAACCTCAGTTTAAATTTGGGGCCGTACAGACATGCCCATAAGTTTACTTACACCAGAGAGAAATACTTTCAACTTCCATTTATCCTTTCCTATTCAAAAGTGTATTCCTATAATAATTTCAACCAGTCTTTCATTTCCATGAATGATTTCAACAACTCTTTCACTTTTAATGGTTTTAGTTGTAGGTTAATTAATAAAGTTACAAAATTAGTAAGTCACAAATTTACATACTTCCCAATCTCATATCGTCTAATACCTTGTTGCATTGCCATTAACTTTTAAAACTGCTGTCAGTCTTGCAGAATAACCATCAGTTAGCTTTTTACATTACTTTGACAGGATTTTACTCCATTCCTCTTGACAAACGTGGTAAAGCTCATTCAAGTTGGTTGGTTTCCTTATGTGCACTTTTTTCTTACAATCATACCACAAATTCTCTATTGGAAGTTTAGGCTTTGAGCTGGCCATTCCAAAACATCAGTTTTGTTCTGATGAAGCCATCCTGCGACCAACTTAGAGGTACGTCTTGGGTCGTTGTCTTGTTGAAAGGTCCAATGACCTCAAAGGCCCAACTTTCAAGCATACTGCCTCAGGTTCCCCTGAAGTCTGTCCACGTAATCTTCCTTCTTCATGATGCCATCTATCTTACACAGTGCTCCAGGACCACTAGCAGCAAAACAGCCCCACAGCATGATGTTGCCACCATCATGCTTCACCATGAGTACTATATTCTTTGGGCTGAGGGCCTCTCCTTTACGCCACTAAACAGACGAGAAGTCTGGAAAGGCCTGGATTAGTATGAGTATGGATGGGGCCACTTTGTCAAAAAAGCCAACTGTTTCAGAAAAACTGTTGCAGTAATTTTAGGAATTTTGTCCTCAGTGGGACATAATATCAAAGATTCAGGTAATCCAGAGAAATCACTCTAGAGGGCAAAGCTGCAAAAACCACAACTGAATGCCACTGAACACATGGGTTGGGGGAAAATAAATTAAAATGGAAATCAACACTCTTCTATGCACAGCAGAATCCAGACATCAACTATCCAGAAACACTTCCAACCTCTCAGGGTTATACGTGATCTTATATGGACTATAGGATATGGAGATTATGGGATGTCTTAGGCTGTAACCTCAACCAGGACCTTGTCCATTACTGTGAAACCACAGGCCAGTGGCCACCCGTAGCTGACCATTGAGAGTTGAGGTCCTGTCGCACCCTGCTGCCACAGAGAGGCCCCATCACCTAATTTCTACACTTGGTTAAATTGGTTTCCAGCAGTCATCCAAGGTTTGAGGCCTGCACAGCCAGCGCTACAGTGGGATATTAAACATGCAACTTGGGAACTATCTGACCCTGACCCACTACCTAGTGAACAAATAAAATGGACAAAAGGTATCCAGATGAGACTGGCCAGTGTATATAGGTATACCGTGGCCCCATGGGCGCCGGAACCATTATAGTACTTTTCAAAATCATTCGTTTCGTCCCCCCCACTTTTTGTTTCCCGCACCAACCGCACGTCTCTTACTGCATACTGTGGCTCTTCTGCCGAAGTGTCACCAGAGACCCACATATGGGTTTCCACACACTACTGCAAACCGATCACTTAATACAATTAATGAATAAAAACATTAAATAATGAAAAACATCCAAGTAATTTGGAGTCATTCCTATATATTCATTGTAAAAATTTCACACAGTGTAATTTAACACCGTGTTCACTTTATGCAAAAATGCAAAGAAGTAAGATATAAGGTTTATTCAACACATATAATTCACTATATTACAACTATATAATAAATAATTTTCTTAATTCATAGTAACTATATAATTAAATGTCATGATATGGGCCAGGGAATATGAGAGGAGGTGCAAGTGCATGATGATTTAAAACTTTAATCAAACAAAACCAAATCCAAGCAGGAGAAACAAACTGAAAACAAGCCGCAGGCACACACAGACACAAATGGGGAGGCCAGGGATACGAGACCAGGAGATTGGGAATCAGGAGACACTGACCGATGACGTGGGACCAGGGGACCAGGGACCCAGTAACGTGGGACTTGAGGACAAGGAGGACAGTGATGTGGGATCAGCAGACAGGGGGACCAACAACGAGAGACCAGGAGACCTGTGGACCATGATGTGAGCCCAAGAAGCCTGCAATGAGACAAGGGGGCCAGTGAAGAGAGGCAAAAGGACAGAGTGGCCAGCAACAAGAGACAGGGAGACTGGGAGGCAACCAATGGGAGACCAGGAGATTGGGAGGCCATCAGCTGGGAACCAGGGAACTGGAAGGTATTCAGCAGAGAATAAGGAGAAAGGGCTGCCTGTGATGAGGAACAAGGACACAAGGGTGCTGATGACAAGGAACCAGGAGACGAGGATGCCGGCTACAAGGAACCAAGAGATAGGTGCACTGGTGAGGTGCTCTCCAGAACAGCAGGGGGCACCAGCGAGATGCTTTCTGGAGCAGGAGAGGGTGGCGACGACACAAGTGGTGGGGTGTTCCCTGGAGCCACAGGCAGCGCCAGTGAGGAAAGTGAGAAGCTCTCCAGAGCAGCAGGTGGAGCTGGCACCGAAGTGCTCTCTGGAGCATTAGGGCAAGCTAGTGTTGAAGCGTGACTGAAACACCTGCTCAGCGGCATCCTCCAGATCACCAGGTGGCGCTGAAACTCCCAGTGCATGCTCGACAGTGTCAGGCAGGGCAGGCTTCCTCCAACCACTAGCCTGGCCATGAGTTGGAGACTGCCCTGAAACGGGGCATGAAGAAACAAACAGAAAACAAGCCGCAAGCACACAGAAATGCAAAAAAAAACGAAGAACCGACAACTCCGGGTAGCAGGGGTTAACTTAAATACGCATAAACACCAGGTGCAGGGGGTACAGAAATAATGGTAAAAACAAAAGGCCAGTTTAATTATCCAGTGAACAAGAGAGTGGGCATGGCTTCGGAACAAGATCCGAGTGAGGATGTGACATTAAAAGTTTAATAATATACCTATTCAATCATTTATTTCCTTAATTTACAATAACTAGATAATTAACCATATAATAATATAACAATCCTTTCCACTATACTTATAAACTAACACATTAAATAACATTAACTATGTCATAAATAATGTCCATATTTGGAGAAATCTTAAGTTAAAGAGCACCCAAAGGTCAGCAGGGCAGTGTAGCTCAGAACAGTAAATAAAAGGAGGAAAACTAGGTGAATACCTTCTGAGAACTGAAGTTAGAAGCAGAAGTTCTCACCCATTTATTACTTAACTTCACAGACCTCAAACACACAATTCACACATCCGTGAAAAACTCACTTGAACACACGACCTACAATTGATTACTGGTGTTTCAAATGTCTGCAACATTCAATATTTAAAAAATAATACTGTTAATAAAAAAGGAAGAAACACTTCTTGAACCAAGCAATGCAGTTTACTGCCAGTAGATTAAGATTACAACACAACATTTAGCTCAAAGGATTTTCCATAAACAGTAGCAGCAGCTTTACCCCTTCTTTGGACCAGTTTTCTTTCTCTGGGACTAGATTTTGATCTTATTCAGTATGAGGTCATTTTGACTGGTGATAAAAAATATATTTTCTTTGATCTCTATATAAACGTTGAGACTTTGTGCCTTTAAAGAATGATGCGTTATCACTGAGGGTGCAATCAGTTCATTCTCAGCACACTTTTGGTCCTTATCTTAGGCCCAATAATTGTTCCAGGACTTGCCTGCCCGGTTTAAGCTCCTCTCCATTTCTCATTGTTCTGGACTCTTTCTGGCCTATAAACAAGATTTAATGGATTTAATTAGGATGATGAATGTTCTAGCCCTCTGGATGCAATACCAACTTCTTTGTTTAACTGGGTACTATCCAGCCCATGATAAAGAAACTTAACTTAGATTTTGCTAAGCCGAAGAACTATAGGCCTATTTCTAAAATCCAATTTTTGTCCATTTTAAAGAAGGTTGTGGCCAAACAGCAAACTGCTGCGCTGAAGATGCACAATATTAATGATAAGTTTAAGTTCTACTATGGAAACAGCGCTCTACTGAAACTGCTCTTCTGAAACTGCTCTTCTGAGAGTTTCCAGTGATCTTCATGTCCTTATCTCACAGATAGAAGTTTCAAGTAGTCAAGAAGTCAAGTCAAGTCAAGTAGGTTTTATTGTCATTTCAACCATATACACACAGCACACAGTGAAACGAAACAACGTGCCTCCAGGACCATGAACAGAACAGAACAGAACAGAACTGAACACCACAAGACCACAGGTGCAGACAGGACAAAAGAGAGTGCAAGAAAAAAACCCACAAGAGGAATAGTACAACTGAAAAAGATAAGACAATACAGTATTTTAACAGGTACTGTATTCTAGCAACAGAGTTGTGTGCAAAAATGCCAAAGAGGAGTTACATGTTCAAAAAAATGCAGAACAGAGTTAATAAATATGATTGTGCAAATATAGCAGCAACAAGACAGATAATGCACAGAGAATGTGCATATATACACAGATAATTAAAGTCTGAGTTGTTGGGGTGGGGGAGTGGGGGTGTGTGTGTGTGGGGGGGGGGGTTGGTGGTGTGTGTGTTTGGGGGGAGGGAAATACAGTTTTTATGTCTCAGTTCCGATTGAGGAGTCTGATGGCCTGAGGGAAGAAACTGGCAGTGGAGGCCCGTATGCTACGGAACCTTTTGCCAGACGGGAGGAGGGAGAAGAGGGTGTGTGAGGGGTGAGTGGGGTCATCCACAATGCCGGTGGCTTTGCAGATGCAGCATGTGGTTTAAATGTCTGTGAGAGAGACCCCAATGATCTTCTCGGCTGTCCTCACATTCCTCTGTAGGGTCTTGCGATCTGAAACATTACAAATCCCATACCAGGCTGTGATGCAGTTGCAGAGAATGCTCACTATGGTCCCTCCGTAGAACATGGTGAGGATTGGGGTGGAAGGTGCGCTCTCCTCAGTATCCGCAGGAAGTAGAGATGCAGCTGGGCTTTCTTGGTGATGGAGCGGGAACTGAGGGTCCACGTGAGGTTTTCCATGATGTGGACACCAAGGAACTTGGTGCTCTGGACGATCTCCACTGAGGAGCCACCAATGCTCAGCGGGGAGTGATTACGTTGTCCCCTCCTGAAGTCAACAACCACCTCTTTTGTATTATCCACATTCGGGGACAGGTTGTTGGCTCTGCACCAGTCCGTCTGTCGTCGCACCTCCTCTCTGTTCGCTGCCTCATTGTTCCTGCTGATCAAACCCACAACGGTTGTGTCATCAGCAAACTTGATGATGTGGTTCGAGCTGTGCATTACGGCACGGTCGTGGGTCAGCAGCGTGAAAAGCAGAGGGCTGAGCACACAGCCCTGGGGGGGCCCTGTGTTCAGTGCGGTGGTGCTGGAGATGTGGTTCCTGATCCTGACTGACTAAGGTCTCCCAGCCAGGAAGTCCAGGGTCCAGTTGACGAGGGAGTTGTTTAGGCCCAGTAGTCTCAGGTTCCCAGTCACATGCTGGGGAATGATGGTGTTGAGGCTGAACTGAAGTCTATGAACAGTGTTCTCACATAAGTCTTTGTCCAGATGGGTAAGGGCTAGGTGTAGGGTGGTGGTGATGGCATCATCTGTAGAACAGTTGGGATGGTATGCAAACTGCAGGAGGTCCAGTGAGGTGGCAGTTGTGATTTGATGTGCCTCATGACGAGCCTCTCTAAGCATTTCATGATGATGGGTGTGAGTGCGACAGGACGATAGTCAATGAGGCAGGACACTGGCGACTTCTTTGGCACGGGGATGATGGTGGTGGTTTTGAAGCACGTTGGAACGACAGTGGTGCTCAGAGAGATATTGAAGATGTCTGTGAGAACATGTGCCAGCTGGTCTGCACATCCTCTGAGCACATAACCAGGAATGTTGTCTGGTCCAGCAGCTTTCTGCGGGTTGACTGTAAACAGAGTTTTCCTCACATCAGCCACGGTCAGACAGAGTGCCCAGTCGTTGGGAAGTGGGGTGCTCTTCCTCACTGCCATGTCGTTTTGGACTTCAAACCATGCATAGAAGTGGTTCAGTGTGTCTGGAAGGGAGGCCTCACCATCACAGGCAGGTGGAGATGCCCTGTAGTTGGTGATGGCCTGGATGCCCTGCCACATGCGCTGTACATCCCCAGTGTCCTTGAAGCTGTGGATTTTCTGGGGGTGTGTGCGCTTCGCTGCTCTGATGGCCCTGGACAGGTTGTCCCTTGCTGTTCTCAGGGCAGTCTTGTCACCTGATCTGAAGGTAGCGTCTCGGGTACTCAGCAGTGTGCGCACCTCCGCAGTCATCCATGGGTTCTGGTTGGGGCGTGTAGTGGTGATCTTGTAGACAGTGACATCATCAATGCACTTACTGAGCCGCCATAGCTTGCAGCCTCTCTGAACATGTTCCAGTCAGTGTGCTCAAAACAGTCCTGAAGAGCAGAGATGGCGCCTAGGGGCCAGATCTTTGTCTGATTTTGAACGGGCTGGGCACGTCTGACGAGCAGTCTGTAGGTCGGGAATTGCATGACAGACACGTGATCAGAGTATCCGAGGTGGGTGCGGGACTTGGCGCAGAACTTGTCAGCGATGTTTGTGTAAACACAGTCCTGCGTGTTCGAACACCTCGTCGGAAAGTCCACATGCTGGTGGAATTTGGGGAGAACTGCCTTGAGATTTGCGTGGTTAAAATCTCCAGCGATAATAAACAGTCAGTCTGGATGAGTGTTTTGGAGTTCGCTGAGTGTTTTGGAGCTTGCTCCGTACAGTTCAGCCAGCGCATTGTTAGCGTTAGCGCTGGGTGGGATGTATGCCGCGACTATGAGCATGGTGGTGAACTCCCTAGATGAATAAAAATGGCCTGCATCTAACTGTCACAAACTCCAGCAGCGGTGAGCAGTAGCTCGAGATCAGCGCAGCGTTCACACACCAGTCCGTGTTGATGTAAACATACAGCCCCCCTACTCTTGTTTTGGTGCTTAGTTCCTTATCACGGTCGCCATGGTACATTGGCATGGTGCTAATTTGCGTAGCTGTGTCTGGAACGCTGATGCTGACCCATGTCTCCGTAAAAACAAAAACACAGCAGTCTCTGAACTCTCACTGGGTGGTTTGCTGGAGTCGGATGTAGTCCAGTTTATTGTCCAGGGAGCGAACGTTGGTGAGGAAGATGGATGGGATTGCTGGCCAGCTAGCATTAGCTTTTAGCGTAGCATGGACCCCCGCCGGCTTGCCGCGCTTCCGTTTTCTCACGCACCGCTTGCGATGTCTCCTCCCCCTGCCAGTGGCATCAGGTGACACCTCAGTCTGAGGGCCCGGTCCGCGTAGCAAGCCGAGATCTTGGAGTTTCAGCAGCAGCCCATCTTCAAGGTGAGTTACTCGCTCGTTTCTTATCTGGAGCAGAGTCTCGCTCATGCTTACCAGCTGTCCAGATGTACGTGTTAACGAAAGTTTGGTACGGAGTCAAGAGAAAAACACAAATGTGCACCAAAGTGTTGGACCCAGAGGGGCTGCTGCGACTTAGCGTGCCACCATCTTGAATCTATCAAATCTAGAAGCAAAAAAAAAAATTCTAATAGATCTCGAAGCACGTTTAAAATATTACTTATACAAAACATAATAAAATGTATTTCACCTTTTGGTGTGTAATACAAAACATCATAACCTCGGTTTTATCATCGTTCAGCTGGAGGAAATTGCTTTTCATCCAGTCTTTGATCTCTCTCAAACAATCAAGAAGAGCTTCGGAAGAGCTCCTGGATTTCAGAGGGAGATATAGTTGCAAGTCATCTGCATAGAACTGAAAGGAGATGTTATATTTTCTAATTATGTCACCAAGGGGGAGCATGTATAAACCAAAATTATGCAGGGCCCTGCAGCCCCAAAGCCTGACATGACTGGTCCCCAGGACAAATAAGTTTGAGAAACGCTGATCTAGAGCCTGTGTTCATAGATATCATGGCCAGCATACTGAATACAAGAATATGTTGCTTAATGAATTCTTTAATGTTATGTTAAGGGCAACTAATGACTTACAAGGAGGCAGCTTAACAGGGAATCCTTAGCTTTACTCCAGCCATGGTGCAATCATCAATATTTGTCACTGATCAACATCATGGTACCTGTACAATATTCAACCATAACATTAAAACCACCAGCCTAATATTGGGTAACCTCATCAAAGTTGCTCAGATCCTTCCACTTAGCCATTGTTTCTTGCTGACTGTTGAAATTTGTTGCTTAATATATCCCACCTATTGATAGGTGCCACCGTACTGAGAAAATTGATGTTATTCACTTCACCTGTCAGAGAGTTTAATGTTGTGGCTGATTAGTGTATATAATGTGGGGTAAGCAATTATCAAGTGTAGCCAGTCGGACTACCCCAGGGACTGGTGAGTAGGGACAGACACCTGTGTGTAATTTGGCCAAACCCCTAGCTCTTTAAGATCAGGAACAGCAGCAGGCAGTTAAGAGATCGTTTGGGGCTTTCCTGCCACTGGGTACCTGGTTAGAGGTCTGTTGCCACACACAAGCATGATGTATGTGTTGTGTTTTGTCTTTTTAAAAATATTTTTAAGGTGAATATATTTCCCTGACTTTGAAATTATCTTCAATAACTGCTGCAAAATACAGGAAGCAGTTGCATCAGTAAATAGAGCAGACTAGCACAAGAGATGGTGAGCAGTTTCACAAACCAGTCACAAACTGTGATTTTTATATTTGATTCTGTGTTAATTAAATGTGCTCTTTCAGACTGGTGTTAATGATTCTGTCTGTTTAGAATGTATATTCTATTAAAGTTGTAATGATTTTTGGAGAGTAATTCTTGTTTCACATTTCAGAGCTCGGCACACTGTCATGGTTGTTAGCCATTGTTATTTGGCTTGCTTTACTTTTACCAACATTTAAACTGTTTTTGAGACCATCCCCCAAGCTACAAATGGAGGATCTGCAGTCCCTTCATGAGCAGATACAGGCCCTCACAGCAGAGAATGAGAGACTGTTGCAAAAAGGAATGGCTTCTCACTGGTTCAGCTCCTGGTGCTGGGGCTGTGTGTTATATCTTCCAAGAGAGCGTAAATGCTCCAAATTTTCAGGTGCTCATGTTAAGAGATCCCTTACTCGAGAAGAATGGATTTAAGAGGATGAAGCCTATATAAGGGGCAGATACATGTCACCTGTGAACAAAGCATTGTTTGTGTATGATCATTTGGAGGGTGAAGCCTAGAGTGAAATCAGGTACAGGCCTAATACTGTGAGGGACCAGGCCCGGCATAGAGAGTTTATGAGACTGGTGCAGCAAGATGGAAGTTTGTCCATACTTGACGTTTGCCACAAGGCTATTGGCTGGGTGGAAGAGAGCCAGTCTAATAGAGAAAGGTACACTCAGCATGCTGTACAGTCCTGTGAAGTACGGGTAACTGCTAGTATGCCTAGTAGTAGATCGAGAAGGGGTAATTCATTTAAGTGCACACCTCATGGTTGACCTATTTGTATAAAATGTGAACAGCCAGGCAATATTGCCCGGTACTGCAAAATAAGTCACCCTTAACAGGCCAGTTCTTCTCAACCTAATTTGAATCCTCCACAATCTAGTTATCAGCCCCAGGTCAACTTTCTGCAAGCAGATTCTAATCAGGTATCCTGTCATCCACAGATGATTGTGCACAGTAGCCTAACTCAAACAGTACAACCTTGCCAGGTGGAAAACTAGAACCCTCCAGTGAGTTGATTTAGCCAGTGGATATAAACAGGGGGTTGTGGCAGAAAAGGATAGATCCAAGACAGCTTTTTGCACTCTATTTGACCTTTTTGAATGTAATCATATGCCATTAGGTTTGTGCAATACTCCTTGTACATTCTAATGTTTAATGGAAAGGTTGTTTGGAGATCAGAGAAACCAGTCTGTTTTGCTGTATCTTGATGATGTAATTGTTATTTCATCTACAGTGCAGCAGCATCTTAACAGACTGGAGGAGGTCTTTTCCTGGCTCTATGGCCAAGGACTAAAGGTTAAACTATCAAAATGTCATTTTTTTCAGGAAAGAGTCACATACCTAGACCATGTTGTCAGTGAGGAAGGGGTGTCCACTGATCCAGATAAAGTGGCAGTTGTGTGGGACTGGTGAGTTGAAATCCTTCCTTGGGTTTGCAAGCTATTACAGGAGGTTTTGCAAAGAGGGCAGCTCCATTGAACCACTTGGCAGCCCAAATGAATGGCTCAAAGAGGAAGGGAAAGACGCCTAAAACACCATTGCGTTCTGTGTGGACGGAAGAGTGTGAATCAGCCTTCCAGTCTCTGAAGGTAGCATTGATAAACTCACCGGTAATGGCATATGCTGACTTTCAGTAGCCATTTGTCCTGGATGTTAGTCACGGGGCCTTGGAGCAGTCCTGTCACAAGAGGTGGATGGTAAGCTGCAAACTATAGCCTTTGCTAGTCGTAGGTCTAAGACCTACAGAGAAAAATATGGATAATTATAGCTCTTTTAAGTTAGAGTTCCTGGCACTTAAATGAGCAGTCACTAAAAAATTTAGAGAATACCTACTGGGGCATTTGTTGTGGTTTACACTGATAACAACCTTTTGAGTCATTTACAGACTGCCAGGCTAGGTGCTGTCGAACAACGTTGGGCCTCTCAACTGGCCGCCATTGACTTCACCATCAAGTAAGACCCAGGATGGAGCAATGGTAATGCCAACGCCCTCTCTAGGGAATACCTGGATGAAATAGTGGCAGGAACAGAGGTGCAACAGGAGGTGATGACTAGTGTTGTTTGTAGACCCCAGCCCGAGATCATTGCCCATCAAAATGAAATCTCTGCTCTTATGGGCGGTACCCAGGCTGACTTAGGAGTTCTGCAGCAGAAAGATCCTGTTCTTGGTTCAATATGGAAAGTATGGAGCCTTGGTTATCTTTCAAGCCGTGATGAGCAGGTCAAGCTGTCTGCACACTCTAAAAAGGTATTAAGTCAGTGGGAGAAGCTAGTAGAGTGGGACTGTGTTCTCCAGTGTACCAGCCATAACCCTGGACCCAAAAGAGCAATCTTTCAGTTGCTACCTCAGACTCTCCAGAGAGAAGTTTTTTCAAGTGTACATGATGCTCATGGTCACCAGGGAATGGATAGGACACTCCAACTCGCGCAGAGCCACTGCTATTGCCCAGGTATGGCAAAAGACATTGAAACATGGTGTTGTAACTGTAAATCTATAGCTTTACAACCTAAAGTTATCTTGGCAGTATCCAGGCCTCATGACCTCATGAAATACTGGCCTCTGATATCATGGTGTTGGAACCAGCCAGTGATGGTCAGGAAAATGTATTAATTCTTACTGATGTTTTCTCTAAGTTTACCCAGGCTATCCCAACCAGAGAGCAGTGGGCCAGTACAGTAGCGAAAGCTGGTTTTACCTTTTTGGTGTGCCATCCCGGATTCACTCTGACCAAGGAAAAACTTTGAGAGTACACATAAGAGTCATTCAACTCCATACCATCCCCAAGGCAACGGGCAATGTGAATGATTTAACCGTACATTACATGACTTACTTAGGACACTGCCCCCAGGCAAGAAAAGACACTGGCCCCAGCACCTGCCCCAGGTAATGTATGCTTATAATACCACAGCTCACCAGACAACAAGACTGTCACCATATTACCTCATGTTTGTGTGTATATATATATATATATATATATATATATATATACACAAATATACTTTGAAAACACATCATGCAGGATATCTATACTGATATGGATTGGGTAACGTGTTAGGAAC